>BOPN01001188.1:112500-117500 GCA_017312705.2 Penaeus japonicus | reverse complement strand
GGATGGCGGGTTTTGCCTTAAGGGTTGGAAAAAAATATTAGAAGAATGGCCGAGTTTGGATGGTTGCAAGCGTCTAATAGATTTGTACTTTATAATGCTATATATGTTATAGATTATATATTTATTGATTTACTTTTCACTGTAGATAGTTCCACGAGTGATAACCACGATGTTACAGAGCGTATGAGAACCGTGAGAGTTGCAGTTGATAAATAAAAAAGTCGCTGCTACGGTTCATCAAATAAACAAACATTTGGTTCAGTGGCTCCAGGTATGCGGGAGTTTCTGAGTTTCTGAGAGCGAGGGCGTGGGGAAGGGTTTATGATGCATCTGCCATTCGAATTTCATGTGCACAATCGATGTACAAGCGTGGCAAGGCCGATACTTTATTTGCTCTGATAAATTTGTAGCTTGGTATCATAAACAGACGAGAATTCCACTTCGATGTGTGCGGGTCATTGCGCCTTGCACTCTCTTTTGTTTGTGTATTCTGTTCTCTGTTTGTGAATTTGATTACAAACCGTACTTTTGTGCTTTCAGTATTGCATCGAGCGTTTGTGAATTTGATTGAGCCTTTTGTATTGTGCTTTAGTGGTACATATATATTTATTTATATGTGATTCGTGTGATTAGTTGCTCTTACACTCCATTAATGGCGCCTCTTGTGTTTGTGCATCTGACTGCGCTTCTTGATTCTGCGTTTCTTGTGTTTGTGCGTTCAGCTGCACATCTTGAGTTTGTGCTTTTAGTGCCTTTGCATTCCTGCTATTGCTATATCGGCGGCACTCTCTCTCCGCGTTATGAGACGTGATCGAAAATGTCTATTTAGGACGTTGACTGATTCGGTCGATACATTCCTTGCGAGGTGCAGATACGAAAGAGATGTTGCGTGCAGACCGCGGTATTCGGGGGATGTTGGAAATATTTCAGAGGACGTGGCTGGATCTCCTGTGAATGTTTTTTCTTTCTTTCTTTTTAAAGGGAGGTTCATTTGGATATGGTAAGTCTTCACTAGTTGGGCAGGGCGGTGCATTGGGGGCTACGACACTAAATACAAATTCCGAAGAAGGTCAAAGGGAGATATAACGAAACAAGGGGGACAGGGGGGGGGGGGACACAGCTGAAATTCCAAACTACACAAAAGAGACAAGTACAAACCCTTAAGTAACCCCAACCATCACAACGGACGACCAGTGGAAGAAAAAAGATAGTGATTAGCGCACAAACAACTAATAAATACCAAAAAAAAAAAACAAAAAGAAGAAGAAAAAAGAAGAAGAAGAAGGACGATCACCGCTCACTCGAGCCCCCACCTCATCCACCATCGCTTGATCGATGACGCGACACTGCTGCTGATAGGAAAGCTCGTTCCAGGTGTCCCCCCATTTCTCCCTGACGGCCGTCATGTCATCCAGCATCTTCCGACACAAGGGCGACACCCCGCGGAAGTATTCCTCGGGGGGAGACACTTCCACGGAGAGCGGGTGGGGGTGATGCGGCCCGCGGGAGTGGAGGGTCTCCGTGGAGGGAGGCGCTGGCATCCTTGCGGAGTCCTTCTCACCTGTAGGACATCAATCTGCTGTTAGTGGCGGGGGCTGTAGCAGGGCAGGGCAGGGAGGAAGAGGGGGAAAATAAGAGTGGCGTTAAAAACTTTAAAAGGAAGGCGAAGACGGTTAGAGGGAAAGGGTGGAGGAGAAAGGGACTGGAGCAGGAGATGAGGGAAGGGAGGAGGAGAGAGAGAGAGGGGGGGGGGGATGGGGGGTTAAATTGAAAAGGGAAAGGGAGGAGGGAAAGAGTGGAGGGGAAGTGGTTATAACAGGGGGTAGGGGAAATGGTATTGCATGGGCGGGGAAGGGAAGACAAGGATAAAGACGAAAAAGGAACGGCCGTAGCAAGGGGGAAGGGGGGAGAGGGGCAAGGGGAGGAGGGGGAAGAGGGGTTGTTTCAAGGATAAGGAATGGGAAACAGGAGATAGGGGGCGGGGGGAGGTGTGAGAGAGACAAGGAGGAAGAAAAATGGGGAAGCCTCTCATATTTCGTCTCTGCATAAGGACGAAAAAGGAAAGATGGAAGGACTTGTGTCTCACAAGTCCTATCGCTTGATATCTGTCTTATTTTCGATCTTTCTTCCATTCCCTTGCCCTTTCCTTTCTTTCTCAAATGCGCACAGAGTAAGAGTTAGATAATGCACGTGTGCTTCAACTTCCTCATTCGCGATTGTTCCATGGCCTTTCGGTGCTTCAGATGATTCGTTTCGTCTGTAAACAGTCACAAAGTGATCGTTCTCCCATCATAATCTCTAGTATATACAGACGGACGTGTTGTAACATGTACTCGTACGATCGCGTGTCGCGGTTCGAAGGTATTTGTAAGTTTTTAAATCGTAATTACGGATTGCTTCGCTTAAAAGTTCAGGAGTATCGATTCTCAGCGGGTTCGTGTGCTTCGGTTGCGCATTCTGTGTGTGTGTTCGTGTGTGTGTGTGTGTGTGTGTGTGTATCTGTGTCTGTGTCTGTGTCTGTGTGTGTGTGTGTGTGTGTGTGTGTGTGTGTGTTCGTGTTTGTCTATGTGTGTGTGTCTGTGTGTGTGTGTGAGTGTCTATGTCTTTATATGTGTGTGTGTGTGAATGTATGTCTTTATACGTGTGTGTGTGTGAGAGAGTGTGTGTGTGTGTATTTTATCGACATATCGATGCAAGTGGCAACGATCGTATCCTCATAAAACGTAGGTTTGTTACGACCGACTTTTATATACTGAATCCCTGTCTTCAACTGTAAGTACGTTCCCTTTTCAATTACAAAGTTTTTAATAGAAGTTTTTAAATTGCCTGACGTCCTTTTTTATGACCATGTATTTAAGGATCTATTAGCAGTCTACTAAACTGAAGTGAAGTGAACATTATAAGAAGAGTTAGGAATGTCGGCATATAGTTTCTGGCGCGCAATATTGATTTAAAACTAACATACTTTTATACAACAGACTAGTGAAGTGAATACCAGATATCGATGCAGTGCTGTGCTATTCTATAATACAGTGTTGGTTTATCTTTCTTTCTAAGACACACGCACGCACGGGTGCAAGCACGCATGTTTTCTCGCTGGCATGCACACACACACACACACACACACACACACATATATATAAATGTGTATATATATATATATATATATATGTATATATATACATATGTATATATATATACATATATACATACATATGTATATATATATATAGACATATATATTTATATATAATGTATATAAATATATATATATTTATATATATGCATATATTTGTTTATGTATGTGTATATATATGTATATATATGTATATATAAATATATATATATATATATATATATATATATATATATATATACATCTATATGTATTTATTTATATTTATGTATATTTATGTATATATGTGTATATATATGTATTTATATATGTATATATATGTATATATATGTATATATATATACATATATATATATATTTATATATATATATATATATGTGTGTGTGTGTGTGTTTATGTGTATATATATATATACTGTATATGTATATATATGTATATGTGTATATATAATTAATATATATATACATATGTATATATGAGAAGATGGTAGAATGCAGTAACGCATTTTTAATATATACAAATTTATACCTCCCTGACTGGGACTCGAACCCGCGCCGTAAGATCGACAGGCACGGTTGATACCGCTCGGCTACACGACCCGACAAAAGAGATGTATATATTAAAAATGCGTTACTGTTACTGCATTCTACCATCTTCTCATATATATCTATGCATCTATCTATCTATCTCTTTATTTATCTATATATTTATCTTAATATATTCATACCTATCTATCTATATTATTATTATTCTTTGTCTTTTGGCTTATCCCTGTTTCATGGGTCGCCACAGCACATCAACTTTCTACATCTCTTTCTATCTTGTGTCCTCCTCCACAGCACCTACTTGCATCATATCTTCGCTGATGTCCATAAAACGCCTTTTCGGTCTGCCTTTACGTCTCTTTCCTGGTGGTGCCATCTGCAGCATTCTTCGGCCAACGAAGTTCTCTTCCCTTCTCTTCACATGCCCAAACCATCTCAGCCTACACTCTCTTAACTTCTCCCCAAGCCTTCTTGTAGCTAGCATGTCCCTCACTGTCTCATTCCTTGTTCTGTTTTTCCGTGTAAAACCCAGAGTGAATCTCAACATTCGCATCTCTGCCACCTCCATCTTTGCCACTTGTAACTTTGTTACTGGCACTGTCTCCATACCATATAGCATTGCTGGTCTTACACACGTCCTATAGATTTTCCCCTTCACTCCTATTAGCATGTTCCTGTCACACAAAACTCCCGTCACTTTTCTCCACCTATTCCAGCCTGCCTGTATTTTCCTTTTAACTTCGGCATTGCTAGATCCTTCACAGTCTACTGTTGAACCCAGATACTTAAATTCACACACTTTCTTGATCTCTTCCCCTTGCATTTCAACTCTGCCATCTCCCTCCTTCTCATTTACACAGAAATACTCTGTCTTCCTTCTGCTGACCTTCATGCCACGCCTCTCCAGGGGATGTCTCCACCCTTCCAGATCTTCCTCTACTTCTCTTCTTTCGCTACATAGCACAACGTCGTCTGCAAACATCATAGACCACGGCGCTTCTTTCCTAAGCCCATCAGTTAACTTATCCATGATAACAGCAAACAAGAACGGGCTCAGGGCTGACCCCTGATGTAATCCAACTTCCAATGTATATATATGTATATATATTTATATATAAATATATATATATATATATATATATATATATATATATATATATATATATATATATATATATATATATATATGTGTATATACATATATATATATATATATATATATATATATATATATATATATATATATATATATATATATGTGTGTGTGTGTGTGTGTGTGTGTGTGTGTGTGTGTGTGTGTGTGTGTGTGTGTGTGTGT
>BOPN01001188.1:92500-95000 GCA_017312705.2 Penaeus japonicus | reverse complement strand
TAGTCTGTTGTAAAGATATATGCATTTGGTAGAGCGGGGCTGGTTAAAGAAAGAGGTGCCACAGAAAGGAAAGGACTACGTGAGTTTAGGATACAATTAGTGAGAAAAAAAAAGTTAAGGAAAAGTTTAGGAACCACTGCTTTGACTAGGTCTAGTGTCCTGCTATCTCGAAAGTCCTTACACAAGTTTTCAGAGGGTTTGGGTGACGGTTATTTTCAGGTCACTTAAGACACCAAGTTGCTGGAAAGGCTTTGAAGACTTGCATGTTTTGTGTCAGTGAGCATTACTTTGTATGGATATTCAATCGTTATCAGGGTAAGCCCGCCTATTCATATTGATTCATGCCATTAGCATCTTTGCCATTGTCCTGCTTCTTTCCTTGCTGTCACGAGAAAATATATCAAATACGCAGCAACCTTGTCTTTTGTCTAGGCAGGATGGCTTGATGACGTCATGTTTGAGGAACTTGCGCCTTTGGGTTTCTATTTCGGAAGGGAATCTTTCCCACCGAGCGTGAACATTGAACAAGACTCGGACAAAACTTGCTTTGAAAAAAAAAAAAAAAAAAAAAAAAAAAACTGAACGGACCTAAACAGTGTATTTTCTCTCCTTAGTCCTGTGACTGATGGGAATTCCATCTCCTTTGTGTCTTGGGGGAAGAGATAAGGAAAGAATTCTCATCTGCTTATAAAGTATAGAACGATACAAACCATAATCTAGTGATGTTAATAACTTTGGTAAGGTGTTGATAAACCTGCACAAAACCATATACAGCAGCCTAGGGCAATCCAAGCTGAACATTCGGAGACAAATTACCAACTATTGAGGGTTTTGAGACGAAGGCAAAGAAGGCTATGAGTGGTCTCTTCCGCTAACCATACCCTCAGAAGGATGGTAGAAATCTTTCTAATGGTGACTTCTAGGCCAGTTAGATCTCCATCAAAAACTACCAGATTCCTAAGCGTTAAACGATACCATAGGAGACATCTGATAGTGAAACCCTTGATGTTATGGAAACCACAGAGAGCGGGAACACCAGCTAGAGGAATTTATCCCGAAAACAATATCCTCCACGCAAGGAATACCCATTTCCAGACAGCGTCAATATTCAAAGGGACATAGACATTGCCATGTATTTTCCGGGCATGGTGTCTTTCTGTTGCCGAGAAAAGCATCAACCGGAAGCTGCGTAAGACTTTCCAAGATGACTATCCTGTGCTCGTGGATTGCTAAGCACACACATGATGAATATGGTTGAATCTCACTGTTGAGGTTTGCCTGGCGAGGGAAGCCCGCAAGTTGTGTGGTGGATGCAACAGGCCAGGTTGCAGAAGCTTAGGCAACCGTGAAATGTGTTTAGGTACAATGCTAGACCTTTTCATGATCGGGAGAAACTTCAGTGCACATTACGCGTCTCCTGAGATCCCTTTCCTGAAGAAACGGAGTGTGTTCAGCCATTGATAAGACCAGTCGACCATGACAAGAAATCCCTCTGGAAAAGCCATTGAACAAATTTTGGCTTTCTGACTTAAACAGAATCAGCAAACACGTAATGGATTGTGACACCAAGCCAGCTGAAGGTCACCTGATGCCATAACTTTGACCTCCAATGATTCGAGAACCTGACTGACCTTCGCTATGTTTTGTCACGAGATCTTCCCGGGACGCGCTGTTGCTCTGATATATGATGCCCCAGTGGGCGGAGTCAACGACGCCACGCCTACTCTTCCTCCTCCTCCAGGGGTCATACCTGACACGTATCTGTCCCTGGGCGGAGGCAACCTCTTTCCCCGAGAGGTCAGCAAAGGTCAGCTCAGAGATTAGCCAAATACTCGTCTTTCTCTGACCCACTGTTCCAAAACCAAGAATTCACGCCAAGCCATTGGTCATCGAAACTTACTGTGTATTTCCTCGTGGTTATTGAAGGACCTCGCCTGCTCTTGGGTCTCTCCTCTTTAGCTGGAGGGGAGCTGCCGCCTCGCCCACGCCTCCTGCAGCGCCGGCAGCGAGGGAGGCCGGCACGAACTTGGTACGGCTTGATACACTCGCTGCACCCAACTGCAGTTCTTACACATGAATTTTTAATATAAAGATAGGTTTACACACACACACACACGTACGTGTGCGCCACGGACGCACGCACAAACATACGTGAAAAAATCATGAAATCAAATTGTAAACAACCAGCCATGGGATGAAATGAGAGGCACGATCATGCAGAGGGCATTTTCGTTCTATGCATATGTATATATATATATATATATATATATATATATATATATATATATATATATATATATATATATATATATAAATGTATATACATACATACATACATACATATATATATATATATATATATATATATATATATATATATATATGAATATATATATATATATATATATATATATATATATATATATTTATATATATATATATATATATATATATATATATATATATGAATATATATATATATATATATATATATATATGA
>BOPN01001188.1:80000-87500 GCA_017312705.2 Penaeus japonicus | reverse complement strand
AACGTATGATTATCCACTTTGATTATTTTTCTATTTCACTTTATTTTGCCTTTTTGTAGCCAAGCATCCTTGTTTACGTGACAACATTAGAGTACGGTAGTGATTTTGATGCTTGAGCTTTTATTGAGTTTAATTATTAATGATGTCACTTACCTGGCGGAATTCATTTGGTGAATAAATGGTAATTAGTTATTATGTTGGTTTACAAACTGTAATGATGACATTGGTGAAATCTCTGCCTTCTATGAATTCTACTCGTTTATATTTTTAGAGGAATGGCTTGTGTTGATTTCTGATTTAGTGAACTCAGTCGATACAACACCCAGCTTTGGCCATGCTATTGAACGTTTATACGCTACCACTTTTTAATTCATTTTAGTTCTATCCTGCCCTTGACCATCGAACCCTGAATTATACTTTCGTGCCGAAACAGGAAGCGCGAGACCTGCTCTCACGCGGCTCCTACGGCCGCCCTTGGGATCCCATCCCCTACAACACACACATATAAGTGAGCCACCTGGTTAGTACAGTGGTTAGCGCGCTGGCCTCACATCCCCATCGAAACTCGTGAGTTTCCACTGTCGCTGGCGGTTACTGCAGTGGCTGGGCATCACGGTGGGTAAAAAGGTCAGATCAAGTCAACACTCGTTGCCTCTTTCTCACGAGTCAGCACACGATGGCACAGCCGGGGTCGCCATAGTGCATATAAGTCCGGAGAAGCTCAACGGCCTCTCTCTCTCTCTCTCTCTCTCTCTCTCTCTCTCTCAGTCTCTCTTTCTCTCTCTCTCACCCCCCCCTCTTTCTCTTTCTGCCTCTCTTTCTATCTTTCTTTCTCTTTCCCTTCCTCTCTTTCTTTTTTCAGTCTCTCTCTCTCTCTCTCTATCTCTCACCCCCCCTCCTCTTTCTCTTTCTGCCTCTCTCTCTATCTCTCTTTCTCTTTCCCTTCCTCTCTCTCTTTCTTTTGTCAGTCTCTCTCTCTCTCTCTCTCTCTCTCTATCTCTCACCCCACTTCTTTCTCTTTCTGCCTCTCTCTCTATCTCTCTTCCTCTTTCCCTTTCTCTCTCTCTTTCTCTCTTTCTTTTGTCAGTCTCTCTCTCTCTCTCTCTTTCTTTTGTCAGTCTCTCTCTCTCTCTCTCTCACCCCCCCCTCTTTCTCTTTCTGCCTCTCTCTCTATCTCTCTTTCTCTTTCCCTTCCTCTCTCTCTTTCTCTCTTTCTTTTGTCAGTCTCTCTCTCTCTCTCTCTCTCTCTCTCTCTCTCTCTCTCTCTCTCTCTCTCTCTCTCTCTCTCTCTCTCTCTCTCTCTCTCTCTCTCTAATAACCCACACAAATTAAGTACATAAAACCAGCCAAAGGGCTTACACAATTAAGGGTTATCCCACAACACAATCTACGTTATGGTACGCGGTAAGTATTAATCACACCAACACAATGATCAAAGTAATAAAACACCATAATATTACCTACAGACAGGAGGAAAATCATGCGTCAGTGGTAGCGCAGTCGATCCCGGTCTGTCTGTTTATTCCAGACGTGAGGGATATATGGAAGGTTTTCCTATCATCGGTTCTCGGAACGCGGGAACGTAGCATGAGATAAGAGGGAGTGGGAATCAAGGTTATTCAGTTCTGTTGAGGGTCTATATTAAGTGTAAAGTATCTATCCATCAAAGTTAACCTGACCTGACCCGGCTCTAGAGAGGCATACCCGATGCTTCATTACTAGAATGTGTATTCATGTAATATTTGTATATGGATGTACTTAATATATATAAACATACTATAGAATCCTCATAGCATTAAAATAAACATAATAAGGATGAACGTAGACAAGCTGACATAAAGGACTTTAACCAAGAATTGGAAACCGATATTTTTTCACATCAAAACCCATTATGGAAAGGTATATGGATCACTACCTATATCTTATCCTACATACGTCCGCATCGAAATATCCTGCAAATCCTGCTGTGCACAATAGCTCCGCGAAGCAAAATATGTTTTTAAGGCGGAAAGAGGTATTTTTTTGCATGCTGAACCGACAAGGTGACGTCATTACTGAGGGCTGAAGGTTATCACACGCGTCTGAAGTCAAAGTACTGAAAATTTTTAACTATGATGACACTTTTACGATATCTATATAGCCTGAAAGACCTGTGACCCACAATGCCTGGAAAAGAGCCTAACTACGATGCGTCTTCACTTTAAGAAAAAACAAGAGTTGTCAGAACTGCCTTGTCCCTTGAAGGCAAACCGGACATGGAGTCGGGAAAGACATTGCACCAACGAATATTCTAGTAAATTAAGAAAGTGTCTGGGAATTCTTCTCTTCTAAGTGACCTTTTGCCAATTGCTTCCACCAACCACTTACTTGCCTCGCACGTGTTTCAATTATTATATATGATTTTGTGTTTTACTACATTTTATTTTACTTTATTACCTAGGCTATATAGAAAAGATCGTAGCTATCAGTTGTGTTTATAAAGATTATCTAAGATTTAAGTAAAGGGGAGAGTACGGCTTTGTTATTTTTTTCCGAATCTATGAAAAGTGTTATTGAAGATACATTTTTCCCTATAGACTTTTTGTTGTTGTTTGTTGCTTATATTCTTTGTTATGTTTATATAGTTTGTCCCTTTTCTGTATTACTATGTATATTTTCAGCCACTGGCTGCATGAGATACAATAAACCGATTATTATTATTATTATTATTATTATTATCACACACACACACACATGTATGAAAGGAAATAATATGTAATAAAAAATAAATATAATTCTCTATGAGAGCAATAACACTTACGGCCAGTGAGTGATAAGGCGCGTCCACATTGGCGACATTTGTTAGTCGCTATAAAAATTGCGGGCGACATTTAAACAGATATACACAACAATGTATATAACAATATTAAGCAATATGTCGGAGGTGTGTGTATGTGTCTGCCCACATGTTTCCCCCCAAACACGTGGACTGGCCCGCACCAGTTACCAAAATGTCACTTACAAAGTAGTATCAACACATTTCCAACAATATATCAACAACTTAATAGCCTGTTTGCCCACAATGTGTTATTGTGTGTTGCCGCCATGTTTTGTCACCCCTAGGTCTACTCCAGAAGCAGTTGGAAATCCGTTGAGTCAAAACGTGTATATTTCCTTGTATGAGTGTGTGTGTAAATATACATGTATATATTCACATTTACCAAAATGTATACATAGATGCAAACAATTTTTTTTCCGTCGAGGAGTCCATGTTCCTTGTCGAAAAGTCGTTCCTACGAAGGAGGACGGGTGCGTGAAGACCGCTCGGTCAGACTCGAGGTCGTCGCTTGTTCCTTCGTCTCAGCTACACAAAGAACATATCGTCAATATTCTTCCCAGGGGCCAGATGAAGAAGAAGAAGAAGAAGAAGAAGAAGAAGAAGAAGAAGAAAAGAAAAGAGAGAGAGAGAGAGAAAAAAAAAAAACGAATACATGTAGGAGGGAGCGTGAAGAATATTGAAGAGTGAGAAGCAGGTCGCCAGCCGTCGGAGAGTTGAAAGAGCGTCGCCAACAGTCTTGGGTGATGCGAGAGGGTCGTCCACATTTTCTTCGACGAGGAAAGCAATATGAACCGTAGAAAGCAGCAAGAATTTGGGAAGAACCGTCATCAGGAAAAAAGAGAGGGCCGCAGTGATTCAGGGATGCTGTGTACCATCTTATGTACACAGTTTTCCGGTCATGTCAAGGAAGGGGTTGACAATTTATATTTATATATATTTATATTGCCTGCTTTAAATAGCTGTTCTTCGAACGAATCCGAGGTAGCACCCTCCCCCCCCCCTACCTCTAATACCCAACAGGCTTGGACAACCCATGGGAAGTCGGGGATGAGGGGGGGGGGGGTACAACTCAGAAGACGTGGTATATTTCTATCTACTGGGGAAATAAACTTGCAGATGATGTGGTTAGTTTACAATTCAGTAGCATACGTAAACGAAAGGTTTCCTGTAATTCAGTAATTTCAGTAACTGTACACGGAGCTTGGAATGGTTCCACATTTATCATTGAACCTTTTGATTACATCGTCAGTGTCTATATAACCTATACCAGAACCAATACCGAAACCATACGCACCGAAACTGACTTAAAGTGTCAAGGCCGCAGATTCTCGAACAATAAGAAACATGAAACCGCTGTGATTGGCCTGTTGTTTCATGACTTGTCCTCACTGAATGTAACTATGGAACTGAAATCCTGAATTTTTTTTCCCGATAGATGGCTCTTTTTCAAACAAGAGCATATCCGGTAAAACAAAAACAGATCCGTCGGTTGTTTATCTTAGAAGATCTGCTACGAATAATTATATTTCCGTATCAAATAATTTCTTTGTTTCTAAATTGTGCAAGAAATGACATAGATGAATAGTCTTACAATTAGTTAGCTTATCCATTTTCAGTAATAAATTTCCGTCAAAATTGCATTATCATTACCTAAATTTATACCATACATTTATTACATGATCAAAACAATTATAAACACCCATATATTTATCACTAGGGCTGTGAAATGGCCTATGAAAAGCATATTATTTAAAATGAAATATGCTAAAAGAATATGCTTTATGCCAAAAGCATAATGTCACAGCCCTATTTATCACCATAATCCAAATTCAACCTCGTTAATAACACAAAGTAATCAACGAAGCCGAAAGGAGTATTTTTCGGACCCACACTCGATAGTAAATGCATAAACCCAACTGCATGAGGAAGAGTGCAAGTCCTGTACAATCATGCATCCAGCGTCTATGCCCGTTCATGCATTCCTGCACCCCGGCGCCTATGGGTTAACAGCTGTTTCCGTCGTTATCTTGGCATTCGTTGCATAATGTCTAGTGCATTGGCTAATGCATTTGAATGGCTTTAGTGTTGTCTCCCTAGTCAAGAGACAGGGCCTTTGAGAGATGGGGGGAGGGGAAAGTTGTAAAATTTGAAATCAACAGACTATATAAATGTAAATCTCAACTTGTTTTTGAAATGTTACAAGTGCCATTGTAAGTCTTTGGCATACTGTTTTTATTAAGATGGATATTAAGGAAGTTGGCCATTTTCTTGGTTCAGACTATGAACTAAACTGTTGAAGGTTTAACTGCATTATCAAAAGGTGGGAAAGCTGAGTTTATGGTTTTTACAACTACATTTACAAACTCAATGGTAGAGATGGTCTTGGAGACTTGTGGTTAAGGACAAACAATGATAGATGACTGAACACTGTATAGGAGCTGATAATTGTGCTTGGAAATGTCAGAAACTTAAGTAGGGTAGAGTCAACAAATACTAAGTAAAAACAGAATAAGGGGGTAGGTCATTAGGACACTGAGATAAAAACAAGTTATTAATCGATCCCTAAAAACATGTTTTGAACAAAGATACCAGCTACCCAACCTATAAGGATAACATTGAAATAAGAAAAATAACACAGACCAGTTGAAAAATGTCTCTTGCAAAATACAGCATGAAAACAGCTGTAATCATTCATAAATTACCCATAGTTATCCAAACAGAAAACTAAGATCCATTGGGCTTACTCCATATGATGTTATCTATGGAACAAAAGTATAATTGAATGAGGTCTTTATCTTACTACACTGGTGGTTTTCCAGTGATGATGTTAACATGCTAGAGAAATTAATATTATACAGAGATGGAAAAGAAATGAAATAGAAAGAAACTATTCAACTGCATCATTACTTTGAGCTCAAAGAAGGGGACTCATTGCATCTGTTAGGGATGAGTCAAGCCACCATGAGTGGGATGGCTTGAGAGGGTTCAGGGATACTTTAGTGTGTCATTACATGGTTCATCCTTTCATCAAGAGGGTATTTAAACAACTTTCATATATTTTACATTCTATTTTTTTGTTAAAGTTGGTATCATTTTATCAACATTCATGGCTTTCATTTTGTTGTGCTAATGTATTAATGTTCTCATTAATACAAAGAACAATTATTCTTTAAAAAAATTGGGTGAGTTCATTTACAAGATAATATATGTGGGCCAATATATATGTTCTTGCTCCCTTAAATGAATCAAAATTAGCAATAACCCAAAATAATTGTATGATTCCTCGGATAAAAATCATGAAGTCGAATGGAAAATACTCTAAAATCAATGAATAATTTGTCTTAATTTCTTTACCTTATTACTACTACCTGTATCAAATATATATTCTATCTTAAAAAACTCATACGAGAACCAAACAATACCAAAGCGATATAAAAAAGAGCTATTTAACCATAAATAAAACTGGATCATGACTGCGTTGATAACTGTTGTGGATCTTGCACGGCTGGCTTTCTGTACTTTGCCTGAACCCACACCCTGTACATGGTGAGTTGCTTGCCTCTGTTCACCTGCAGACGTCTGTCTACCAGGTTCTGTACCTCTTCAAGACCGGCATCTGTCATAAGACTGCGTACATCATCTGAAAATTAGTGATATAACATATACAAAACAGAAAAAGCCAAAGATGTATCTTAATTCTTACAATTCAAGCTCCAGTAAGCATACAATTCCAGAACTTTCCTTAAGTGCTATGCAGTCCTGAAGCCTTCATTAAAAATATGAGGTAATTAAATCTTACACTGACCCTTCTTCACAAAATGCTAAGGAGAAGCTCACCTTGGGTAAAGAAATAACAGCGAGTACCATCCCCGCGGGTATAAAAGTTTTCAGACAGGCAGCGCCCCTTTTTGAAACGGAGTTGTGCTAAGTCGTAGCGGCCGTAGTCTCGGAACAAGATTAGGCCTCCAGGACGAAGATAGTCGGCCATTGTCTTGACGGTGTGGTCAAACCTAGCAAATGAAAATGAACTTGTGAGTTGCAAGAAATAATGAAGAGGGGGGGGGTAGACAGAAAAAAAAGTAGCGTGAAAGAAAGAGGGATAGAGGGAGAGAGACTTTTTATTCTACTCTCTTTATTCAACAATGCAATTCAGTAGACATAACAATTAATCACTGGTCCTCATTAAAGGTTTGGAATCCATAATCATTCCCAAATAAGGCTTCATCATGACTAATAACCAACTAATCCACGGGAAGAACATGAAAACGAACAACTCATGCTTAGTATGGTCCCCTGCAAGAACATAAAACAACCTACTTGTCTGGATTCAGGGCTGATAGCACAAAGATGCACACAATGACATCTAGGCTGTTCTTGGGGAAAGGAGCTCCCCAGTCATCGCTTGTGATGTCACAAACGAAAGCTCTGCACCTGAAGAAATAATATTTGGTTATTCAATAAGTTGGTGTGTAGTCTAATAATGATATATGTTAAAGTGACTTTTCTCTATGATCTAGTCACTTGTGATGACTTTTAATCTGTATGAAACACTGAACTAAAAATCGAATTTAAATTGATCTAACTCAAGAACACATATGAAATTAAGAGTGTCCACACTAACCGGTTTGTGTCGTAGTCTGGGGAATCTTTCACTATGTCAACTGCAGTGCTAGAAAAGTCGC
>BOPN01001188.1:22500-25000 GCA_017312705.2 Penaeus japonicus | reverse complement strand
ATATATATATATATATATATGTTCATATATATACATATATATATATATATATATATATATATATATATATATACACATACATATATATATATATATATATATATACACATACATATATATATATATATATATATATATATATATATATATATATATATATATATATATATATATATATATATATATATATATATATATGTATGTATATATATGTACATATATATATATATATATATATATATATATATATATATATATGTATATATATATATATATATATATATATATATATATATATATATATATATATATATATATATATATATATATATATATATATACACACACACATCGTGGGAGTTGGGCAATGGATTTTCATGTACTGAATAGACAAAAACTCGACAGTTTAAAAATGTTTCATAATGACCTTAATAGCCCCTTTACTGTGAAAAGATCGGTCGCTGCATATTATAACTATTATTTTTTAATCATTCCTTCCTCTCTCCTTCAATCCTTCCCTCCCGTCCTCCCCTCTATGCCTCCCCTTCTCTTTCCCTCTTCCACTCCCCCCTCCATTCCCTTCACTCTCCCTTTCCCTTTTCTTCCCCGTCCCTTCCTCCCTCCCCTAACTCCTCCCTGGCCCTTCCTCCTTCTCTCCCTCTCCTCCTACCTCCCCATCCCTCCCTCCCTCTCTCCTCCTTCCTTCCTCCCTAACCCTTCCCAACCCTCCTCCCTTTCTTCCTCCCCAACCCTCCCTCCCTCTCTCCCCCCTTCCACCCTCTCTCCCCCCTTCCTTCCTCCCCGACCCTCCCTCCCTCCCTCTCTCCCGACCTTCCTTCTTCCTCTGCCCTCCCTTCATAACTCCCTCCCTTCATCCGTCTCTCCCCCCCCCTCCTTCCCTCTCCCTCCCCCCCCCCTCTTTCCCCGGGGCCCCCATTATCGTTATCATGGACGGCCCCGCAGCGCCCTGGCTAGCTATTTCCCGACTAACTTATCACTCCCACAGCGACCCTCCTTCTCCGCTACGCTAGAAATACCCTTTTTAGGAAAGCAGGAAAGATGCTGCGATTCCGTGCGCGGCCGTCTGGCTTCTTTCGGAACGTTGGCCTCTCTTGGAAACGTTTGTCTCTCTGGAATTCTTGGTGTTTTTTTGTGAACGTTGGCCTCTTTAGGAACGTTTGTCTCTCTGGAATCCTTGGTGTTTTTTTTCGGAACGTTGGCTCCTTTGGGAACGTTTGTCTCTCTGGAATCCTTGGTGTTTTTTAAGGAACGTTGGGTCTTTTAGGAACGTTTGTCTCTCTGGAATCCTTGTGTTTTTTTTCAGAACGTTGACTTTTTTAGGAACGTTTGTCTCTCTGGAATCCTTGGCGTTTTTTACACAACGTTGGCTCCTTTAGGAACGTTTGTCTCTCTGGAATCCTTGGCGTTTTTTACACAACATTGGCTCCTTTAGGAATGTTTGTCTCTCTCGAATCCTTGGTGTTTTTTTTCTGTGCGTTGGCTCCTTTAGGAACGTTTGTGTCTCTGGAATCCTTGGTGTTTTTATGGAACGTTGGCTCCTTTAGGAACGTTTGTCTCTCTGGAATCCTTGTTTTTTTTTCGGAACGTTGGCTCCTTTAGGAACGTTTGTCTCTCTGGAATCCTTGATGTTTTTAAGGAACGTTGGCTCCTTTAGGAACGTTTGTCTCTCTGGAATCCTTGTTTTTTTTCGGAACGTTGGCTCCTTTAGGAACGTTTGTCTCTCTGGAATCCTTGGTGTTTTTTAAGGAACGTTGGCTCCTTTAGGAACGTTTGTGTCTCTGGAATCCTTAGTGTTTTATTTATGGAACGTTGGCTCCTTTAGGAACGTTTGTGTCTCTGGAATCCTTAGTGTTTTATTTATGGAACGTTGGCTCCTTTAGGAACGTTTGTGTCTCTGGAATCCTTAGTGTTTTATTTATGGAACGTTGGCTCCTTTAGGAACGTTTGTCTCTCTGGAATCCTTGGTCGTCTTTGTAGGAAACTTTAACCTCTTTGGAAACGTTGGTCTTTTTAAAAACGTTGGTCTGTTTAGGAACGTTTGTATCTTTAGGAACGTTTGTCTTTTTGGAAACTCTGGTCTCTTAGGAAACGTCTTTTTTGAACCTTTTTTATATCTTTATTTTTTTTAAACATTTTATTTTTGGAACGATTATCTTTTTGGAAACTCTGTTTATTTTAGGAACGTTTGTCTTTTCAGAGACGCTGGTCTCTTTGGAAACGTTTGTCTTTTCAGAAACGGTTGTCTTTTTGGAAAAATTTGTCTTTTTGGAAAGATAAAAAAAACGTTAAAAACGTTATCTAAAATGTTGATCTTTATCCATGCACTGGTCGTCCTTCAAAGCATTTATCTCTTCTTAGATAAAGGCTCTCCAATAAAACGTTAGACGCCACCGAAACGTTACACTCCGTTGAAATGATTCACTCTACCGAAACGTTATGAACCACCGAAACGTTAGAGCTTCGAACCAGTGTTCTCGTC
>BOPN01001188.1:0-5000 GCA_017312705.2 Penaeus japonicus | reverse complement strand
AAAAAAAAAAAAAAAAAATCTATTCCCTTTACAAAATCCTAACATACAACATTCTGTATTTATTTCACAATATATATAACTTGCAGATTTTGTAATTCATTTCAAGGTATATAGGGTCTGTATTGTGCAGATTTTCTTATTTCATCATGGATATCAATTCACTATATGGCATTGTGAATACTGTAATATATTATGAAATAAACAGTATAATGAAATGAAAGTAGTTTTTCCGTATCCAGCGCCAGGCAAAAATAATATTTTTCTGATTATTTTCGTCTACTGTATATGTTAGAATTTTGGCTAGATGTTGCTATATGATTGATTAAAGTCGAAATTCCTGTGAAAGGCTACGACTCAGTAGCAAGGGGGCGGGGCTTAAGGTGGGGCAGTTGCTAAATAGCATTTTCATCGAGACGATAAATTTCTAACTGTTTCCAAATACTTTGTCACTATCATCATCATCTTTATCCTAGTAATAGTTCTAATGATGGTGATAATGATGATAATAATGATAATAATGGTAATAATAATAACGAAAATAATGAAAATGATAGCAATGCTAGTAGTAATGATGATGAGGATAATGATAATGTGATACTATCATTAGTCTTTCTCATTCTTGTCTTTTTCATCATCTTTAAATGGTATTGTGACTACAATAAGTCAAAGCTGATGTATATTTATCATTGAAGTGATGATGATTATGATAGGGAGAAAGAAAATACAAAAACTAACGGTAAACACGATGCTATATATATATACATATCTACATATACATACATATAAACACATTACCGTAAGAAGAAAAATAAACCGAAAGACCCACAACGAATAACAATAATGATAATGAAAATGATGGTAAAAAAAACCGCGCTCAGTTTTTCCTCCTTTTTCACTCGGAATTAGACCGAATCTCAAAATCCCTCTGTTTGCTGAGACAGAAGTTCCTGACTTTGCACAGATCGATCCAACCTTTATCCTCACAGTACCACATCCAACAAGAGACTACCTATAAATCGCACTGACATTGCAAAATAGTCACTGCATGGATTATCAACATCATCTCGGTCACTTGCATTGGGCTGCAGTTGCTGTGTTGTGAGATCTTGCACGATGGGGGGCTGCCACTCGACCCTTGAGTATCACGGAAGCCTTAGGAACAATTGCAGTGCCATATGATATGAGGTTTGACTCGCTGTGGCACTGGCACCGCCTCTCTCTCCTTCCTCTCCTCCTTCTACTTTCTCCTTCTTCGTCTTCTCCATTTCCTCATTCCCCTTCTTCGTCTTCTCCATTTCCTCATTCCCCTTCTTCATTATCCTCTTGCTTGTTTTCCTTCTCCTCCTCCACTATCTACTTCTTTTCTACCTTTTCTTCCTCTTCCTCCTCTTTCTTTTCCATCTTATTTTCCTACTCCTCCTTCTTTTCCACTTCCACTCCCTTCTCCTTTTTTTCTCCACTCCTCCTTTTCCACTTGTTTTTCCTCCTCCTCCCCGTCCTTCTTTTCCTCCTCTTCCTTTTCCACCTTTTTTCCTCCTCCTCTTTCTTTTCCATCTCCTCCTTCTTTTCCATCTCCTCCTCCCCTCCTCTTTCTCCTCCCTCCCCTCCTTTTCGTCCTTGTCCTTCTACCCCTTCTCTCATTCCTCCCTTTCCTCCTCCATCTCCTCCTTCTCTTTCTTTCTCTTCTTCCTTTTCCTTCTTTCCTTACGTTACCTCTTTTCGCCTACTTGTTCTCCTCATCTCTTCCTCTTCCTCCTTCATCTTCTCTTTGTTCTCCTCCTAATCCTCTTCCTTTTATTCTTTTAATCTTCCTCCTCTCCTTCACCTCTTTCCTCCCTTTCTACTTCTCCGCCTCCTCTTTTACTTCCTCTTCTTCCTCCTCCTCCTCTTCCTCCTTCACTTCTCGCATCCCTGTATCCTATCCCTCTCCTCTCCTGCTCCTCCTCTTCCTATTCCTCTCCCTCCTCCTCTTCCTCCTCCTCCTCCTCCTCCTCCTCCTCCTCCTCCTCCTTCTCCTCCTCCTCCTCCTCCTCCTCCTCCTCCTCCTCCTCCTCCTCCTCCTCCTCCTCCTCTTCCTCCTCCTCCTCCTTCTCCTCTTCCTCCTCCTCCTCCTCCTCCTCTCCCTCTTTCTACCCCCCCTCCTCCACATATAATACAGATTATTGATGGAAAACAACAACAAAAAAAGTGAACAGTGCTGGTAAAAAAAAAACATACGAAGATAAAAAAGTATCATGAAAATAACACAAACTGTACTGGATGTGATGTGGTCCTCACCAGAACGATGTCAGTTCGTACGGAATATAAATTGAATGCAATTGAATGCAATAATATGGATGCTTAACGTAAACCACGCTAAATGTGATTGTAATGATGTAATGATGAAACTGATGATGAATATAATGATGGGAAATATAATGTTGATATGAATGACAATGATGGTTATGATAATGATAATAATGATAATAATGTTTATGATAATAACAGATGATAATGACAATAGCCATACTGATGATAATGATGATAATTATGAAGATGATAATAATAATGATAACACTAATATAAATAATCATGATAATAATGATGATAACGATGATAATGATGATGGTAGTGGTGATGATGATAATAATGGTGATGATGATGATTATGGTGATGATGATACTGCTAATGATGATAATCATAAAGGCAATCATAATAGTAATGATAATAATAATAATGACATCAATAGCAGCAATGATAATAAAAGTGATGATAGTAATAAGATAATAATAAAAATAATCATAATGATGATAATGATAACAATAACAACAACAATAATACTTGCCTTCTTGGAAATAGAAATAGACATTTTTATTACAAATTCCATTTATTTCTGATAAAAACACTGCATTGCTCAATATACACAACAATGCCGCTTGATTCTAAAGATAAAAAAGACTAATTATGTTCAAAATGAATTATACAAAGAGACAGAAGATATATAACACATGTGAAATAGAGAAACAGAAATCATGATCATAGTGCTTTGAGGATTTTAATTTTCATTGCAATTATTTGCAATGGTGTTTCTCTTTTTCTCCTTTTTAATTTTCTTTTCCTCCTCGTCCTCTTCTTCTTCCTCCTCCTCCTCCGTTTTTTCCTCCTCCTCTTCCTCTTTTTCCTCCTTCCCCTTCCTCCCCCTCCTTCTTTTCCTCCTTCATCTCCTCCTCCTCTACCTCCTTCTTCTCTTCCTCCTCCTCCTCTTCCTCCTTCTTTTCCTCCTCCTCCTTTTTCTTCTCCTCCTCCCCCTCTTCCTCCTTTTTTTTCCTCCTCCTCTTCCTCCTTTTCCTCCTCCTCCTACCTCTTCCTTCGTTTCCTCCTCCACCTTCGTTTTTTCCTCCTCCTCTTCCTCCTTCTTTTACTCTTTTTCCTCCGTCTCCTACCTCTTCCTTTGTTTCCTCCCCCTCCTCCTCCTTCTTTTCCTCCTCCTCCTACCTCTTCCTTTGTTTCCTCCTCCTCTACCTCCTTCTTTTCCTCCTCCTCCTCCTCCTTCTTTTCCTCCTCCTCCTCCTCTACCTCCTTCTTTTCCTCCTCCTCCTCCTCCTTCTTTTCCTCCTCCTCCTTCTTTTCCTCCTCCTCCCCCTCCTCTACCTCCTTCTTTTCCTCCTCCTCCTACCTCTTCCTTCGTTTCTTCCTCCTCCTCCTCCTCCTTCTCCTTCTTTTCCTCTTCCTCCTCCTCTTCCTCCTCCCTAACAACGTCAACTTCACGTAGAATTTCGCAGAAAAATGGATATCAACGTTGCATCATCACTACCACCATTCATCACTATTCATCACTATTCATCACTATTCATATTATCATTAGTATTTATGATGATATTGCTAATACGATTATCATCATTGGTAGTATTCATGTTAAGTCATATTGGTAATATAGTGATGATAATGATGGTGATAATGACAGTGATTATGGTGATGATTATATCACTTATTGTAATGATTAATTAGTTAATGATAATTGGTGGTTAATCAATAATTGGTTGATGATAATTAGTTGATTTGTGATACTGATGATTATGATAATTGGGATGGTTATCGTAGTAAAAATTATAATGGCAATTGTGATGATGATAATAGCAACGATGATGATAATGATAATGATCATATAATAATGATAACAATGATTATCATAATGATGATGATGATAACAATGATGATGATGATAATAATGAAAATGGTAATAATGATTATAACAACGATGATAATGATAATGATAACTAAAATAATTAGAATGATAATAATTGTGAAAATTATAATAATAATAATGAAAACAATTATAAAATGTCAATATCAATAATAATACAAATAATAATAATGATAACATAATAATAATAATAATAATGATAATAATGATAATAACGATGATAATGATAATACTAATAGTAATAATGATAATAACGATAAGAATGATGATAATAAGAATGATAATGAAAGAAGTATAGAAAAAAAATTATAACACCAATAAAGACAACGATCCCTATAACAACAACAACAAAAACATTAAAACCTCTCCATACAGATAAAACCTAAAACAAACCAGGTACTAAAAAAAACGAAAAAAAACAGGCTCATCTCACACCAAGGGCGATATTAAAAAAAAAAAAAAAAAAAAAAAAAAAAAAAAAAAAAAAAAAAAAAAAAAAATGGCGGGCGGGCTCATCTCACACATGTAGTCTTTGAACAAAAGCTCGAGGGAACAGGGCCTGGTATCGCTCGGGGACAGAGTTTACAAGGTGTGAGGCGAGAGGTGTGGTATCTCCTTGGGATCTGTGAGGTAAATTTGCTCCAGAGCGATTTACATGATAATGAGACAGACACACAGGGTAGGCTGGTCGCTTGTCAGGGAAATGGTCTGTTTATCCTGAAGTTGCGGTGCTCCTCTCTCTCTCTCTCTCTCTCTCTCTCTCTCTCTCTCTCTCTCTAGCGCGCGCGCGCGCGCGATGGTTCTTTTTTTTTCTCTC
>BOPN01001187.1:318386-320886 GCA_017312705.2 Penaeus japonicus | reverse complement strand
AGAGGGGATGAAGAGGATGGGAGAGGGAAGTTGGAAGAAAGAAAGAGAGATAGAGGCGAGAAAGCGGGAGGAGGAAAAAAAAGGGGGGGGGGATAGGAGAGAGAAGTGGGAAGAAAGAAAGAGAGAGAAAGAGGGGAAAAAGAGGGAGGGGATGAATAGGGGTGGAATGAGATGGGAGAGGGAAGTGGGAAGAAAGAAAGAGAGAGAGAAGGGAAAATGAGGGAGCGAGGGAAAGGAAAAGGAGATGGGGAAAGGAGAAGGAGGAAGGGAAGGGGGCGGAGAGGGAGAAGGTATAAGGGGAATACGACGAGAAGAAGGGGGGAGGGAGAGCGAAATAAATAGATGGGGGTGAGGAAGAGGGAAGGAAAACAGAAATGGGGTGAGGGAGAGGGAAAGATAAATCTATGGTGCGAGGGAGGGGACAAGAAAAAAAAGGGGTGAGGGAGAGGGAAGAAAAGTAAAATGTGGTGAGGGAGGGGGAAGTAGAAATAAATGGGGTGAGGGAGGGGGAAGGAAAAAAAATGGAGTGAGGGAGGGGGAAGGAAAAAAAATGGAGTGAGGGAGAGGGCGGAAAAAATGGGGTGAGGGATGGTTGAAGGGGCGGGGGGAAATGGAGGGAGGACGAAAGAAGAAAAGTAAAAATGGGGTGAAGGAGGGGGGAAGGGGGGAAAAAAGTCTCTTACCGCTATACAATACAATACAAACAGTACATAGGTCGACGTATTCTCCAGCAATTTTCATTATGAAAACATTTCCGTCGCAAAGGAAAAATAATAAAGTTATCTGATACAGAAATAACAACCAATCGTAAGTCGCGTTACTTTTCAAAAAGACGATCACAGCGACCGTTACACTCCCTCACCATATGATTGCGTTTCGAACAGATGCTTCGAGAATTCGAAATCTGCCCATATTGTCTCGCTGTGATTCTGATGCCCAAGAAGCACTGGTGAAATTTTGTCTACAAGAAATATCGACCTCTTGTAGACCTCTTGTAGACCTCTTGTAGACCTCTTGTAGACCTCTATGGTGATTTATGATCAAATAAGAAACCGGAGGAAGGCCTATGTTGACAGAATAAATGTGATGGAGGCTTGCTGGCCCTCTGCCGGCGCACAGGCATGCCGAGCCCTGAAGCCGTCATTATTAGGTGTGCTATTTGTAATGATTTATGACGCATCTATTCACGATAAGCGACGGACATGTTTTAATTGAAAAGGGTCTTAGAATTCATAGGTCTGTCGCTTCCACGTACCTTGTGTCATTCTGTATTACTGTCTGATATCAAAGAGGGAGAAGAAAAGGGATGGGGGGGGGGGAAAGAATGATAAGGAAATAAGGAAAAGAAAGGGAAGAAGAAGAAGAAGAATATAAGAGGGAAAAGAGAGAGGATATTAGGAAAAGAAATGGGAAGATGAGAAGTAGCATAAAATAGACGGAGAATGGCGAGAGAAAAATGAGAAGGAAGGAGATAGATGGAAATAAAAAAGAAGTTAGAGAAAAAGAAAGACGGAAGAAAAAAAAGGAAAGGGAGAATGGGAAAGAAAATGTATGAGCGAAGAGCACAGGGGAAAACTTGTATTACTAATATACAGAAGGAAACTTGTTAGTGATTACTTGTGTGTGAAACCGGGAGGAGAGGCATCGTCAAGAGATCTAAAATGTATTACTTTTTTATGAATTATAATTATGAGACATGACACATATATAGTTAAAGTACTCTCATGGAAGAGAGATTTGAAACACTATTGTATGTGGTGAGAGGAATACGAGAAAGAGCAAGATGACAAAAATTGAAAAAATGACAAAAAAAGAAGAAAAAAGCAGAAATGAAATAGAATAAAATAAAATAGCATAATAACAATAATGAAAAAAAAAAAATATATATATATATAAAGACTGATAAACATCAGATTGAAGAGATGAAACAGAGACAGAGATTAAGACATAGATTACCAAAATTAACATACTTTTTCACATATGCTAAGTGTACATCTGGTAAATCATATCGCGAACATACAATGCAATTCATGTTGTGAGCTTTATCATTAACTTAGAAATGGAGAACATGTCGAAGCAAAATATATTTATGAACTTTGATTGATATCATAACATATGTATAGAGAGAGAGTGTCGAAAATAAAGGGAATTTTATCTCCCCTTACTCTCGTAGATCACAATATTCAGATATTTGTAAGAATAGAATAATGCTATATTGCTATGTTGTCTCGTCGATTTTTAAAGTGGTTCGACTTGTATCCTTAAGCGAACGTCGAGGAGGTAGAATATTGGATATCCTGGAAAATGTAGAAAGTCAAAGTTATTTTCTAATATTGTTTTTCTTATTTCTTTTTTATCTTATAAAAATGCTGAAAGCGAGTTTCTAATCTACATCCAACTGTGACAACAACTTGAACTATGATATTAAATCTCAGGGACATTAAGTTTATAATGACTCATCTGTATGGTGTGATTTCGTTATTGAATCATTTCTTTTCAT
>BOPN01001187.1:303386-305886 GCA_017312705.2 Penaeus japonicus | reverse complement strand
GAGCTGTGGGTTCAGTGGGTCGCTCTTTTTTATGCGAAAATTAATAGCTAAATGTGAATAGTAATTGCAATGCATATATAAAGAGAACACTGCGTTACCTCTAATTTCCAAGATGCGCCACCGCAGTTGACAGTTAGTACATAATGGTTGTTAGATAATACAAAACACTAGTTATTCCTGTTTGATTGTTTGACCCGAATGAACCAGGTCAGACATTTCACTTTAATTTGTCTGAGGAGTGGATTTTGTACCGATCTATATATGCTATTCAAAAAATGTTGTTGGTAGTTCACTTGCTTGGTGAGATGTAAATTTAATTCTGAAATTATTTCATCCTTATTTTATATCTAAATTATTTATTTTCATGCAATTTGGCAACGTAAATTCTTTTCTTTTTAAGTGTAGAATTCATTCTACATTCTACACTCAACATTATATATAAAATCTAGCACTGTCCATTGCTTTGCTTATGATGATACTGTTATTTTTAATATCATTACAATCCTTATTATCTTAAGAGGTAATGTGTAGTGTAATTATAATGATACTAAAAAGAAAGTTAATCTTTATGACACTGACAATTATGAAAATAATGTTAAATAGTTTTAACAATTATGAGAGTTTTCATGAATCAGCTTTTGAAAATATAAATTTGCCTAAGGAACAGAATAAAAGAAGGGGGGAGAGGAGGGGGAAGGGAGCTGTAGATGGCAGATGAGTTATGCTAGAAACATCGATTTACACATTTACATAAGTTCAGCGCTAAATTTAGTATGTCATAAATCCTACAACAACATATATGTAACTAGGCAAATTATTAAGATTAATATTTACACTGAACATTACGTCAGGTAACTGAGGAAAATTTTACATTTTGACACAATGAATATAAGGGTCCAGAGGTCGCAAGACTTGGTAATAATTTGATAAATGCGACATGTTTCTTTTTGACACAATTAATTTGAAATTAATTATTTACCTAATATTCTTGCGCCGATTTTCACGGTGACCACTTCACAATAGGGTCATCTGTAAATTTTTATATATGTATCTGTTTGTGTCTATGTCTATATGTATATATATATGTGTGTGTGTGTGTGTGTGTGTGTGTGTGTGTGTGTGTGTGTGTGTGTGTGTGTGTGTTACATCTCAGGTTTGTCCACTACGTAACTGAGAATAAAAATCTCCCTACACAATTACAGTTTGCAGCTACTATACATCAGCGTACAGCAAAATCCTCAAACGGGCTACATTTTGATCATCCCACATCTGCGTAAAGAAGCTATCATATTGTATAGCATTAGCAGTACTTTTAATATTAGACCTCATTAACACATTACGAGTTGCATGGAAATCTTTGTTAGCTCCAGCGAATTAAACTTTAAGCAAAATCCACCGAAGAAGACAAGGTCCGCTGTCAGAAGCGCCTGTAAGTGCGACTGTTATTAACATTTGTTGCCTTGAATGAAATAACTGATATTTGTGTGTCAAAAGTTGGCAAATTCCCATCATAATTCGTTTGATAAATGATAAATGAAACATATGTTGAAAAATAAAAGAATATACTATACGATTATTATAATTCTCCTTGTCAATCATGGTAAAGCATGAAAATAGTTTTAAAGTATATGTATTTAACTATATGCTGTATAAATCAATGGCAGGTGTGCTTCTTTCTTGAGTTTCACAGAATATTTGAAAACAAATCTTCATGATCATTATACTTCCATGCGCCAATAAGTGACGTACATTTAGATTCGTCCTTCTTTATTGAGGATTTGCTTGACTTCAACTTTCGAATGCGTTAGCTTTGATATTTCTACCAGTCTCGTTTATTCTATTGCGAACTCTGGTGTTACCTTTGATTTTTTTTCTTCCTCTTCCTAAGTGTTTTCGGAAAATACAACACTACTGCATATATATGTTTGTGGTAAGTAGCTTTTATTTTAAGTAAAGAATTTTCATGGTTGCACTCCGTCCATGGAACACTGAATTAGTTGTTGGTCTGACTTTCCTTTTGTTGAGTTAAGAATTGCCGGTATTGAAAATGTGTGAATATATGTTTAGCCTTCAATTGACCCTCTATGCAGCCACAATATTTGACATTAATCTTTTTTTGTGCAAGGTTAATAATTCATTGCACATGAATACAAATTCATACAAATGTTTCTATTTCATAAACCATCATAAAATAGATTGGGGCTTAAAACTCACCAACACATGAAACTTGTCGCCTATAACAGATCCGAATTTGGCGATCACAACACTGTGAGACAAATGGAATCTATGTTTTCTTTTTCTTTTTTTCTTTTTCTTTTTTTTTGTGTGTATTTTGCTATTAACATCTAAATCCAGATTGCCCCTCAATATACTCCAATCTCCCCCCCCCCCTCGCCTCCATGACTCTCCCATAGTAAAAATCTCTGGGCTGGAGAGTCTATGGTCCACCTTAGACAATCACGGGTGTCCTTCCTTGGTGGGAAAATGATTATCTTTGAGG
>BOPN01001187.1:295886-298386 GCA_017312705.2 Penaeus japonicus | reverse complement strand
TTCACACACATTAGCTAACCCCTCCACACACACACTAATGCACCCATGTTCATCAACTTACTTGTGCTCATATTTTCCTTTCGTTCAGAACAAAAGCGAAGAAATTGTAAAAGGTATGTAGCTAAATGGAATTCCGGTCACGTAAAGATTCTATTTAATGGCAGTAATAAAAGGAATTGGAAATATAAGGACCAATAGAGATGTTGTAACGGCATGTTCTTCTATTCCTCTTTCTTCTTTTGTATATTTTCCATTCCATTTTATTTTCTTGCTTCCTCCTATTACCCTTCTTTCGTAGGGTTGTTTTCTTATTTATTGGTCTTTTCTGTTTCTCTTTCTTTTTTCTTTGTTTATTTTCTGATTCCATTTCATCTTTTCCATTCTTCTTTTATCAAAAAGAAAAGAAGAAGAAGAAAAAAGGTTAATTTTGTAGGATTTCTTCCCAGTTGTTTATCTACTAACTTTCGTTTATCATCATCATTATCATTAATTCAATTATCATTATCATCTTCCTTCTCCTTTTTCTTCTTCTTCATTCGGTTGTCTTCTTCCTCTTCCTCCTCCTCCTTTTTCTTCATCCTGATTCTTTTCTCTCCTCTCCTTCCTCACCTCCTCTTCCTCATTCTCTTCTCCTCCTTCCTTCCTCTTCCCTCACCTTCTCTTCCCCCTTTTTTATGCTTCTTCATTCTCTTCCCCTCCTTTTCTTCCCTCTCCTTCTCTTCTTCCTCCTCCTCCTTTTTCTTCGTCTTTATTCTCTTCCCTCTCCTCTTCCTCTTTCCTCTCCTTCCCGTATTCGACCCCCTCCTATATCTTCCTCCTCCTCCGTCTTTCTTCTTATTCTTCATTTTCTTCTCCTCCTCTTTCTTCCCTCTCCTTCCGGTCTTCGACCTCCTTCTTTATCTTCTTTTTCATTACCATCTCTTTCTCTACCTCCTCTCCTTCACTTTCTTCTTCTTCCTTCTCTTCTCCTCCTCCTCCTCCTCCTCTTCCCTCTCGCTTTCTTCCTCCTTCTCCTCCCTTTTTCTTCTGTTTTATTTTCGTCATCGGCAGTTTAATCTTTCCGCTTATCCGTTCAACTTTTCCATATTTTCCCTTGATGTGTTCCAATCATCTCTCTCTCATCTCTTCGTTCATCTCCTTTCATCTCTTTTGCAAATTCGCTTTCAAACTTTGACTTTTCTTTTCAGTAAATAATTCCTATGGTGAACTAAATTTAAAGAGAAAATAAGTGAAGATAAAGATGGATAGAATGAAGAAGAAGGAAAAGGAGGAGGAGGAGAAGGTGAGGTGAGAGGAGAAAAAAAAAAAAGAGAAAGAAGAAGGAAGAGATAGAGAAGGAGAGGAAAGAGGAGGAGGAGAAGATATTTTTAGCAGGTGAATAAAAACAGAATAATAATAATAATAATAATAATAATAATAATAATAAAACATAGATAAAGAAAGGGAAGTGAAAAAAAGAAAGAAAGAAAAAAAATCGAGACAGGGAAAACGAAGCACTTATATAAAAGAAGAAGAAGAAGAGGAAGAAGAAGAAGAAGAAGAAGAAGAAGAAGAAGAAGAAGAAGAAGAAAAATAATGTGAACATAGCAAAGAAAGATAACAACATAAATACCTGATAAATAAGAGACGAAAACTTTAGACCAAGAACTTTTGACTCGGCTGAAGTGTCTTAGACGGGAACGAAGTTTAACATACGTCCATCTGCCTTTGATTGCCCGAATTCAACCTGTTGAGGTCGGATTTCCTCTAAGACTGATTGGAATGCCAATTAGCATACCGTCATGAACATATTGATCCTTATACATATATACATATACAAGTATACACATACATGTACACACATGCCAAACACACACTACAAATGAATATAAAGTAGGAAATAACACTACTAGAGAAATACTCAAGACGACTTACATATATAAATGTCCATAGATATACAACACGCTGGCACAAACACATGAATAAACACACACTCAAGCGCACAAACACACACAAACAAATCAAAAACAACATAAAATAACAAAAACAAAAAAAAAACAAGCACATACCTCCAGACGCAACGACACGCAACGACCACACTGACAAACAAACAAATTAACCTCCCTCCCCCCCTCCCCACCCTCCCTCTCCCTCCCCACCCTCCCTCTCCCTCCCACACACAAACTTTGACTTGTCAGTCGACCTTCATCGAACATCTGGCAACTCACACAAACTTTTTCCAATCATCTCAAAGTGTCAGACGATTCTCTTCCCTGACAAGATAGATGGGACCTTCCAGCATAGCGGCTCTTTTCCAGGACAGATGTTTTCTCTCTTTCTCTCCGACTCGTTCTCTCTTTCTCTCACTTTCTCTTTCTCGTGCTCTCTTTTTTACTCTGACTCTCGAATGCTATTTTTCTTTCTTTCTCTTTGACTCTCTTTCTTTCTCTCTCTCTCTCTCTCTCTCTCTCTCTCTCTCTCTCTCTTTCTCTTTCTCTCTCTCTTTCTCTTTCTCCCTTTC
>BOPN01001187.1:263386-265886 GCA_017312705.2 Penaeus japonicus | reverse complement strand
CTTTTAGCATTTCATTATCCTTATTGTTATTATCATTAATAACAATAATAACAGTAATACTAATGCTAATACTATCATCATTTTTAATATCCTATTTTACCATCATTACTACAATTAATTTTACCATCATCACCATAACAATAATGATTATCATTATTATAAATCTTTATCAGTTATCACTATGTTGGTCATCCTCATCCTCATTATCATTATTATTGTTATTATTATCAAGTTTATGATTTCGTGTTTCTCTGATTTATGATCTTATTCCTGAACATTTCATAATTTCTAAATATTCATCTCTAATTTTACGTTGTGTATATCTTACCAAAGTGGATAATGTTCTGTACATGAAATATATACATTTCTTTTAGACGCACATAAATTCACACTATAACATAGTTAAATCTATAAGAAATATCAAACGATTCTTACTATGGTGATGAAAAAAATGTACTCAGATAGTGAATTATAAATAGAATAACAATGTACGTATGCAGACACTATCTATCCGATAAAAGTACTCATTAACCAGTTATTTATTAAACTCGTCTATTTTATTGACTAGAAATACGATAATGTTGAAATTAATGGCTGGATATTCGGAGAACTTAGCTATCATTATAGTCATGCCTGATGTTATTCTAGGCTTTTATAGTACGAGGTACGAATACCAATAAATTGATATTTATTTGATCAATGGATATATTCAAAATGGATATACTTATAGAATTACGTAAATTGATATAGTTTAGCGTATACAGTTTATACATACTTATATATATATATATATATATATATATATACATATATATACATACATTTATATATATATATATATATATATATATATATATATATATATATAGAGAGAGAGAGAGAGAGAGAGAGAGAGTAAATATGCATAGATTCGTCATCCCATTATGATATTTCAAGGCATAGGGTGAAAACAGTAGAAAAAATATACGATTTTGCGAAGTATTCACTGAAAAGCAAAGTGAAAATTCTCTAAAAGCTTCAGAAGAAATGCAGTCTGATAGCAATCTACTGGTTTTAAGCCCATGATCGTAATTAAATGATTGAAAGATCTTTTATAATTCAGTGAAACGTGTTTTGCCCTCATTAATCTTGGTTCAAAGAGTGAACACCTTGTTGCGAATTTGTAACTTTGAAAATATCGTGTTAATACGAAACAACACTTTTCCTACTAAATATTTCACTCTCATTTTGCTATATAAAGTATTTGTCATCTCTAAACTATATTCACAAATTTGTAGATCTAACATGATAACCATCTATTTACCTATCTAAACATCCATCTATTTATTTATTCAAATATCTATCAAAAGTTATCTATCTACCTATATCTATCTTTATCTCTCTCTTTTCTTAAAAGAAAAGAAAAAAACAACAAACATGTGCATAGGCTCAGGCACGGGTATGTTTGTGCAAATGATACAAAAACACCAAAACTTTAACATATACACAAAACAGGAACGCACAACCAACCATACACACACTTACATACATACATATATATATATATATATATATATATATATATATATATATATATATATATATATATATATATATATATATATATATATATATACATATATATACATATACATTCATACACAGAAACACACAAATGTGTGTATGCATATGTATATGGGTAATTGTGTGTATGTTTGGTTGTGCGTTCCTGTTTTGTGTGTAGATGTTACAGTGTTGGTATTTTTGTATCATATGCATAAACATACCAGTGTCTGAATTTATGCGCATGTCTTTTGTTTTTTTCTTTTCTTTTACAAGGACACACACACACATACGCGTACATACATACACATATATACACATATAAGTTTATCTATGTATGAGTGTATGAGTGTATGTATGTATGTATATATGTTTGTATGTATGTATGTATGTATGTATGTATGTATGTATGTATGTATGTATGTATGTATGTATGTATGCATGTATGTATACTTATATATATGTATGTAAATATAGAGTAAAGCGATGGAGCGGAAATAGGAAAACTTTAATATCGTAGACAAAACAGCCCCACTTTTGCCAACACTTTGCGAGGGAAAGAATCTCTTAAACCGTAGAACTTCAACCTGGTTTCATACATTAAGAAGAGGACAAAGTATATTAATAACATAAATAATATTTAGCGATATGAACGATGATATACCTCTATGTGCCGAAATAAGAACTGTAGGGAACTTTATTCTATATATATTAATTTATGATGCCTTTTTTTTTCTTTTTCTTTTTTTTTTTTGACAAGAGGGAAATTTCACATTATTTCGTAAATCTTGGGGAAGAATTTTGCCTTATCTTTAAGTAAAAAAAAAAAGCAAAGTCGTTTATCTCTCGAGTCTTTCGAAAAAGTTGGATGAAAAGTTTTGACAGCGTAATGACGTAGAGAAGGAGGGGAGGGGGAGGGGGAGGGAGGCGAGGGTGGGTCGGGGGGGAGGGGGCTGGG
>BOPN01001187.1:235886-240886 GCA_017312705.2 Penaeus japonicus | reverse complement strand
GTGGAGTGGGGGTATGGGGGAGGGAGGGAGGGAGAGAGAGAGAGAGAGAGAGAGAGAGAGAGAGAGAGAGAGAGAGAGAGAGAGAGAGAGAGAGAGAGAGAGAGAGAGAGAGAGAGAGAGAGAGAGAGAGAGAGAGAGAGAGAGAAGGAGAGAGAGGCAGAGAGAGAGAGAGAGAGAGAGAGAGAGAGAGAGAGAGAGAGAGAGAGAGAGAGAGAGAAGGAGAGAGCGAGAGAGAGAGAGAGAGAGAGAGAGAGAGAGGGAGGGAGGGGTGGAGTGGGGGTATGAGGGTGGGAGGAAGAGTGAGGGGGGGGGGGGGAGATGGGAGGAAGATTGCGGGGAAGGGGGAAGACAGGAAAGAAGGTGGTAGGGGTGGGGGGGGAGTGGGAGGGGAAATGGGAAGAGGAGTGAGGGGATAGGGAGACAGTAATGAAGGGAGGAATTAAGGGAGTGGGGAGAGATGGGAGAAAGATTTTGGGGAAGGAGAAGACAGGAAAAAAGGGAAGAAGTAGGGGAGTGGGGGGAGTGGGGGGTAAGGGGTAAGCGGGGAAAGGGAAGACAGGAAAAAAAATGGAAGAGGCAGAGGAGGGAGGCGAGAAGATGATGGAGAACAAAGGAGGAACAGGAAAAGGATAATGATAATGTTATAAAAGACAAAGAAGAGACGAAAAGGGAGAGGGCGTGTTACAGAGAATAGGAAGAGGGAGAGCGATAAAAAGAAGGAGGTGAAAGGGAAAAGAAAGAAGGAAAGTGAAGGAGGAAGAGGAGTAGTAGTAGTGGTAGTAGTAGTGTAGGAAGAGTAGGAAGAGAATGGGGAAGAAGAAGAAGAAGATGAAGATGAGAAGGAGTTAAAGGAGAAGGGGAAGGAGGAAGAGGATAAGGAAAAAGAGGAGGAGGAGGAGGAGGAAGAGAAGGAGGATGACGTGGGGGAGGAGTAGGAGAGGAGGAAGGGAAGAAGAGGAGGAGAAGGAGGAGTAAGAGGAAGGGAAGAAGAGGAGGAGAAGGAGGAGTAAGAGGAAGGGAAGAAGAGGAGTAGAAGGAGGAGCAGGAAGAGGAGAAGGAGGAGGAGGGGAAGAGGGATAAAGATGAGTATAAGGAGGAGAAGGAAGATGAATAGGAGGATTAGGAAAATGAGGCGGAGGGGGCGGAAGAGCAGGATGAGAATGACGAAGAGGCAGAGGAGGAAAAGAAAGAAGAGGAGGAGGATGGTGATGATGTTGATGAGGAGGAAGAGGAGGAGGAAGGAGGAGAATAAGATTTGAAGATGTGTTGATGGAAAAGAGGGAAAAATAGATGGAATAAAGAAAAAAGGAAACGTAGACGAAGAAGAAGAAGAAGAAGAACTAGAAATGGAAATGAGAAAAATAAAGAAAAAGAAAAAAAAGCTGAGAAAAAGAGTGGAAAATTAGATGATAATGATGAAGAACTGTTCAAACATAACACTAAGCAGACAAACAGACAGATAGATAGTTTAGTAGATAGATTAGCAGAGAGACAATATGAAGAGAAAATAGAGTTCGTTGTGTGTAATGACGTTTACGTGACGTGATTGATGTTGTGGCTGAAAGCAAATTGAATATTCAACAAGGTTTTCGAGTGACTTGTGTGCCTTCTCTCACGCACACATGTTTGAACACACACACACACACACACACACACACACACACATACACGCACACGCACACGCACGCACACAAGCACACTCACATTCACACAAGCAAATACACACAACAACGATAACGACGATGATTATAAAGATAATGATTCTTTTCCTCAAAAAAAGAAGAAAGAAGTGGGGAAAGCAGGCAAGGTCTGATATGCTGACAAAAATACTCATTGATGAATAAACAAATGAATGAATAAATAAATGAACGAATACATGAATAGATAGATAAATAGGCAAACCAACGAATAAACAATCAAAAAGAAAAATAAATAAAACAAAACCATAGTGGACAGTGCTTGCCCCGGCGTCAATAGATTAACTTTTAAATATGTGAAACTTCAGGTTTATCATGACAATATTTATGCATTAACTAATCTAATGCCAAATACCTTGTGATAGGTGCCATCAACCTTGTTTAAGCCATTAAACTACACTCAACATTTGCACTTTAAAATGAGGTGGATGTTGAAATGTCATCAACAGTAATTATATTGATTCAACAAGAAGACAAATATAGTGCTATTTTACTGATACTAGGATATAAATCATGATAATGGTAATACGATCGTAATGGCGATGATAATAACAAAATTGATATCAATTGTGATGATAATGATATCCGTCCTAGTGATGTGGGAATAACAGAAGTAATGATGACAATGTAATCAAAGCATTATCGTAATTCTTTTTATCTCGCTTTTTTCTACGCAAAAAAATGAATTAGTTGTAAAAAAAATATATATACCAACCAATGCGGAAGATCAATGTATTGAGTTTATATGCCATGATATAACGCGATATATATGGAACGATGAAGTGCAAGCAATAATACAGTAAAAAAAAAAAAAAAAAGAAAGAAAAGAAGAAACATGCATGGAAAAAAACGCTTTTAACCACAACCATAACGAAATAATCACTATGAAACACGGAACAGGTATTAACATAAATTTGATTCACAAATAAAATGGTTAATCATACTGAATTCACATCACGCATATCCTCACGCCTTCTTTCGAAAGAGAGAGAGAGAGAGAGGGGGAGAGAGAGAGAGAGAGAGAGAGAGAGAGAGAGAGAGAGAGAGAGAGAGAGAGAGAGAGAGAGAGAGAGAGAGAGAGAGAGAGAGAGAGAGAGAGAGAGAGAGAGAGAGAGAGAGAGAGAGAGAGAGAGAGAGAGAGAGAGAGAGAAGAGAGAGAGTGAGAGAGAGAGAGAGAGAGAGAGAGAGAGAGAGAGAGAGAGAGAGAGACAGAGAGAGACAGAGAGAGAGAGAGAGAGAGAGAGAGAGAGAGAGAGAGAGAGAGAGAGAGAGAGGGTGAGAGAGAGAGAGAGAGAGAGAGAGAGAGAGAGAGAGAGAGAGAGAGAGAGAGAGAGAGAGAGAGAGAGAGAGAGAGAGAGAGAGAGAGAGAGAGAGAGAGAGAGAGAGAGAGAGAGAGAGAGAGAGAGAGAGAGAGAGAGAGAGAGAGAGAGAGAGAGAGAGAGAGAGAGAGAGAGAGAGAGAGAGAGAGGGAGATAAGTAGATAGATAGATAGATAGATAAATATATATATATATATATATATATATATATATATATATATATAATATACATATATATATATATATATATATATATATATATATATATATATATATATATTATATAGAGAGAGAGAGAGAGAGAGAGAGAGAGAGAGAGAGAGAGAGAGAGAGAGAGACAGAGAGACAGAGAGAGAGAGCGAGAAAGAGAGCGAGAGAGAGAGAGAGAGAGAGAGAGAAAGAGAGAGAGAGAGCGAGAGAATGAGAGAGACAGCGCTGCCGGGGTATCCCTTTGCGCTAAAAGTGAATGATATTCCCAAACTCGTTCTAAAAGTCCAGTGGTGAGTGTTTTACAACGTGCTGCTGTTGTGTCGGACAGAATTATACCGTCCCTCAATGTCAGTCTGAAGTGTAATAGTACGGTTTTTACTCTTCTGTTGGCGAGGAGAGTTTTGTTTGTGCGGCCAAGTATGTTTTTTTTCTTAAAGAAGAGAGAGTGAGGAAGGAAACTGCACGATATAGGGCTTGGTTGTCAATTTTCTTTTAAAAAAGTATGGTTGATTGCGTGTCCCTATAAGTGTCGGTATTTTCATGGTTGTCTGTGTGTGTATGTTAGTGTGTTAGTGTTAGTGGGGGTGTAAGGGAACACGTGTGTATATGTATACGTATTCGTTGTGATTCATTCATGTTGTTTATTTGATATATATCATGATTCGTGTCAATGAAAGAAGATTAAACTATAAAAGCCTATTAATTTCCACACATTGGTGATAATTACAATGAAAAGTCTTACTTGATAATTTTACTTAGTACTGTAGGATAATATTGATTATGGTAATGATTATGATCATCATAATGACATTAATGACAAAACTGATAACAATATCAATACTATTAAACATAGCAACAGAAATTGCTCCTGCTTTTGATGATGATAATATTATCATATTGATATGATGTAGATAATGGTAAGAATAAATATGTTAATGGAGAAAGTGGTGATGATGATGAGGATGATGCGATGATATTAATTATTCTAATAATACTAATAACGCTAATGCTGCAGTAGTATTGATACAAATACTACAAATATTGATAACTCTAGGAACAATGATAAGGGTAGTGATAATGATATTACTAATCCTAATGATAATGATGATAATAGTAACAACAGAGATAACGATACTTACAACGAGAATTATTGAAATAATAATAATGATAATGATAATAATGATAATGACAATGGTAAAGATAAAAATAACAACAAAACAGCAACGACAACAACGACGAAAATAAAATGATAAAATTTATATTGATGACAATAATTATATTGATAATGACAAAAAACAACAACAACAACAACAAAAAACAATAGATATCATAAGTAGTGATATTAATATCGATGATGATAAAAGTGAGGATAACAACAATGCCGATGATAGCAATAAAAATTATGATCTTAATAATAATAATAGTAATAATAAGAGTTGTGCATATCATAATAAAGATTATAGTGATAATGGTAATGACTATTATATTGATGATGATAATAACAGTGATAACAACTTTAATGATAATCATGATAACAATACTAAAGATGATGATAATAATAATGATAATAATGATAATGAAATGAATAGTAATGATAATCATGATTTTTTTAGATTATCACGATGATGATATTGATAGTGGTAATTATGATACTGATAATGATAATGACGGTATTAATGATAATATAAATAATGATGATAAGGATAGTGATAATCATAATGATCATAATGATAACAATCATAATGATAATATTAAGATGATCATAATGATAATG
>BOPN01001187.1:228386-230886 GCA_017312705.2 Penaeus japonicus | reverse complement strand
GGAGGAGGAGGAGGAATTAGAGGAGGAGGAAGAAAAAAAGGATGATGATGAGGATGAGGAGAAAAACGGAGGAGGAGGAGGAGGAGGAAAAAGAGGAGGAGGAAGAAAAAAAGGATGATGATGAGGATGAGGAGAAAAACGGAGGAGGAGGAGGAGGAGGAAAAAGAGGAGGAGGAAGAAAAAAAGGATGATGATGAGGATGAGGAGAAAACGGTGGAGGAGGAGGAGGAGGAAAAAAGAGGAGGAGGAAGAAAAAAAGGAGGAAGAGGAGGAAGAAGAAGAAAAATAAGGAGGAAGAAGAGGAGGAGGAGGACGAGGATGAGAAGGAGGAGGAAGAATATAAAAGAAGAGGAGTAAGAGGACGAGGAGGTGAAAGAGGAAGAGGGGGTCGAGGAGGAGGAAGAAAATAAAAAAAGGAAAAAAGGAGAAGAAGGAGGAGGAGCAGAAGAAAGAAGAGTTGAAGGAATAGAAAGGAGTAGGAGGAAGAGGATAAGAATTGTCAACAACAAAAAAAGTGAAACAAACAGCAACAAAAGCACAAAACCAACGATTAGAGGTTAAAAGAAAACAAGCAAAAACAAACAAGCAAACAAACAGAATAGATAGATAACCAAACAGAAAAGAAAACGAATTACAGAACAAAAATAAGACAAAATCCCCTACCCCCCAAAAAATGAAGGAAAGTGAATGATGTATAGAATAAATAAGGCGAACATGAACTGAACATGAAGTGAATATGAAGTGAACATATAGTGGACATGAAGTGGACGTGAAGTGAACATGAAGTGAATATGAAGTGAATATATACTGGACATGAAGTGAACATGAAGCGGACGTGAAGTGAACATGAAGTGAATATGAAGTGAATATATACTGGACATGAAGTGAACATGAAGTGGACGTGAAGTGAACATGAAGTGAACATGAAGTGAAAACGAAACAAGAGAATAAAGAATGGAATGATAAATCAAGAAATAAGGAAGATGATGTATGAGGTGTTGAGGTGTATATAAAGACGAAGGAAGAAGCTGCATTGTGATGATAGTGATGATGGTGATGACTATGGTGATGATGACGAGGAGGAAGAGCATAAGAGTAATTGAAATGATGATGATGATGATGATGATGATGATGATGATTTATAACAACAGTAATAACAAAGATAATGATAAAGAGAATAATAGTGATTATTAATAATTAATAATCATGATATTAAATATCATAATAGCAATAATAATATAGATAGTAATGATATATAAATTATAAGGATAAAGATGATGATAATGATAACAATGATAATATTGATGATAATGATAATGATGATAACAATAATAATAGTAATAACAGCATTGATGATGATAACAGCCATAATAAATAACTATGTTTATCATAACGATAACGATAAAGGCAAAGATGATAATAACGAAAAAGATAATAGTAATAATGATAGTGATAATGATAATAACGATAACGATAGTAACAATGATAATGATGATAATGATAATGATGATAATAAATGCTGATAATGAGAACGATGATGATAAAAATGATGACAATGATAATATCATTACCATCATCACAACCAACATCATATTACAATCCACCATTACCTTCATCATAATCACCATTTTAACCATCACCAGGAATATCAAACCACATATATCACAGATCCTGCACACATCAATATAATTAGCAACATGCAACCAACACCAAAATAAAACCAAAACTCAACGAGGCTAAAAAAAAAAAAAAAAAAAAAAAAAAAAAAAAAAAAAAAAAAAAAACACCCACACATAATGAAAATCCTGTCAATGTAATATATTTAAGATCTTAAAAAAAAACAAAAAACATATGGCCCTAACCCTAGGAAAGAATTACCAACCAGAAATTACGGCAATCGACATAAGTTTGCTGCCTAGGCCTATGGTCTTGGAGGAGTGGCCGAGACAGCCTAAAAGGAAGTCTAAGCTATCCATAAGACAGGAAGGGGGTGTGGGAGCTTAGAAGCAAGGCCAGGTACTAGCTTGTATATAGGAGCTGACAATGGCGAGTATATCCTATTTTAATCAGTTTTAAGTGATATTTTATCTTGATAATGATATCAATGATAATAAAAACAATCGTAATATGGATAATGAAAATAATAATGATGATAATAAAAACAATTAATGACGATAATGAATATAATGATAATGGTTATCATGATAACAATATGTATGAGTGTGGAAGAGCATGTGCACTAAAACGTAAATTATTATTAAACCCTCAGCGTTCAAAACGAGACCTGGAAAAGAAATGGAACTCTCAGCTCTTAAAACAAACTTCCGCGCTCGAACCTTTTGTGTCCACTGTGTTCCTTTTTGCCGAACAGAGCAATATTGAAATGCTGACTCCGAACAAAAAGGTTACATATCTTACACATGCAGGAAAGGGGAAATGCGGTCGACACGGTGAATGAGAGAGAAAAATGTTGTTTTTTTTTCTTATTGTTACAGCATTT
>BOPN01001187.1:201569-204069 GCA_017312705.2 Penaeus japonicus | reverse complement strand
TTAGTAAGCTTTGGTGAGCGTACTGTATACATAGATATCGACATGAATAAAGATATACCTATAGATATAGCTTAGATATATAAATAGATGCAACGATGAATATAGACCGTAGACATAGTGTAGATATTAAATGCATGCAACGATGAATATACAGTAGATGTAGATATACAGATATTTATATGTAAGCTGCAAAGCCTGTGCACATACATCTCACCTCTGACACTTGGCCATCGTGTTAGCACCGTTTTAATCCAAGCTCAGATGATGAAGGACAAAACTCGGGTAACGAAGAGATAGGGGAGAAGGGATGAGATTAAGAGATTAGGAGAGGGATGCTAGCGAGACTCAAAGGGGTTTTGCGATATTAATAAGAGCGCTTAGATTTTTTTTTTTTTTTTTTTTTTTTTTTTTTTTTTTTTTTTTTTTGCGATGAATCTGTTTTAGTGTGTGGTTGCTTTGGCTGGTATGATATAAGGTTAGTGGTGGGATTGCAGTAGACTGGGATAGTGGGAAATAACTTTTTGTATCTGTGATTAGAAATGCAATTATGATAGTTTGCTTTTTTTCAGTAATTGCAAAAGAAAATGTAGCTCTTTGTTTCCTTTGCAGATTTTTTTTGTTTTTATCTGTGAATAGTGATGGACCTATCTTTATTTATAATTCGATCACTCAGTAATTGGATAAGTAAATGTAGTTTTGATTTATTTGGTCATACGATTTATTTTAATGATTCTGCCGAGTAATAGTTGGAAAATAAATTGAACCTACTCGATTTCCGAGAGAGAAGACGCGCGTAATTACTGCTTTTCAAACCCCTCACGTTCATAATACGAATGTGTCAACATCCAACCCACATTATTATCACATTACACCTCCCCTCACGCCCCCTCACCCCCCCCCCCCTCCTTCTACCTCGCCCCCCTACAACACACGCATCAGTTACACACAAGAAACAGCGCGGCTTGAAAGGACGGCCGTGAGGGGAACTTCCTGTCATCTCCATGGTATTTTTTCCCCATTAATTCCTTTCAACAAGAAAGAATCCCTGGTCACACACCCTCTTTCCAGCCCCCCCCCCCCCCCCCCCCGCCCCTGTCCTCTCCTTCCTCCCTCCCTGCTACACTTCCTTCTTCCCCTCCTTTCAGGCTTTTCCCCCTTCCCCCTTTTCCCCCTCTCCCTCCCTCCCACCGTTCTATCCTTCTCTCCCCCTCCTCCACCACCACCACCCTCTTTCCTTCTCCCCTCTCCCCTTCCCTCCTCCTCATCTCAGTCTTATCCCCCCTCTTCTCTTCCCGTCCTCACCATCCAGTCTTATCCCCCTCTGCCTCTCCCTCCCCCTCCATCCAGTCCAGTCCCCTCCCTCATCTTCCTTTATACCCTCCCACTCCTTCCAGTTTTATCCCCCACACCCTTTCCCTCCTCTCCTTCCAGCCCTACCCCCCTCGTCCTGCCACCTTCTAATCTAATCCTCCCTCTCCCTCTCCTTTCCCCTCCTCCCCTTACCCCTTATACATCCCCCTCCCCCTTTTATAACCTCCCCCCCAACCCCCTGTTCACCCGGTGTTTCGGACGTGACGAAAGTGTAAGATGAAGAGCACGTATTTTTGGCCAGTTATGTTCGCGTTTTTGAGCTGAAGACTATGTTTTTTTTTCTTCGTTTGCTTGTTCGGGTGTTATTTTTGAGTTGGGGGGAGAGGGGGGGGGTCTATTCCTCTGATATAAAGTACGTAGAGTATATATGATATATCTATGTGAAAATATTGAATATATTCATATCAGTTTACTTGTATTAGTTATGAATGAATTGACATGTTTATATGTCTATTTATTATTTTTCTTCAATCATTTCTTCTTCTTTTTTTTTTTTTTTTTTTTACCAATTAGCTTATATTCGTCTCTTCCATTTTTTCCTTCTCCCTCTTAGCAATGATATTAGCAAATAGAATAGTAATAAGAGTAACGTTACCCCCCCCCCAAAAAAAAAAAGAAAAAAAGAAAAAAGAAAGAAAGAAAAAAAAACTTTAAAACAATCAGTTTAACAAAACGGGCTTAAGATTTAGCTCACTCAACTTTTAAGAGAGGATATATAATGTTTTTCAGTTCGTTATCTAACCAATAATATGATGCACTTGCTGCCTTCACAATTTTAATACTATAACCAGCAACTTAAGACCCTTTGCCTGAAACCGACCCAAAATACCCATTTTGTCTGAGAAAATCTCTCTCTTTCGCCCCACCAATACACCCTTCTTTTGACTTTGTGAATCTAACAGAATGGATGGTAATGTCCCTCTTTTAAGGACAATACTCATTTTTGGTAAGGTTTTATATTTCTGACAACAGTTTTACGTTGTTTCTTTTTCTTTCGTCCATTACCCAAGGCTTCCTATTTCTGATGAAACATATGAATAAAGGTAGTAGTAATATATATATATATATATATATATATATATATATATATATATATATATATATATATGTATATATATTTATATATATA
>BOPN01001187.1:187840-194234 GCA_017312705.2 Penaeus japonicus | reverse complement strand
ATATATATATATATATATATATATATATATATATATAGATAGATAGATAGATAGATAGATAGATAGATAGATAGATAGATAGATAAATAGATAGATAGATAAATAGATAAATAGATAGATAGATAGATAAATACATTTTTTTTCTTCTCAAAATTGGAAATGCATGGAGGGAATAAACAGGGAAATGAACGCAAAACCATATTCCCATTAAAGAAAATCATCATTATTTCCCAGCCATCATCACCACTATAATCATCAATAAAACTTTTGTCAAGAATATTAACTTCAGAAAGAGATAAACATTTCAAGTATGACATACACATGAAAAGGATAACTCAATATCATGTAAAAGTAGGATGAATAACGTAATAAACTGGAAGGTGATTCAGGAAGATACACTTGAAAAACGAGCTCTATTGACTGATGTAAAAGGGAAGAATACAAAAAGATCTAAAAGGACAAAAGGAGAAAATGAAAATATCAGAGGAATTAGAGATTTCATGAAAGAAAATAGAGAAAGGTTCAGGGAGATGAGACAGAAGGAGTACAAAGGGACAGGTGAAACACGAGGCATATTAGAGCTCAAGTTGCAGAGGGAGTGTTCAGGGAATAGAATGGAGTGAAACTTAGAGAGAGTGAAACACAGCAATAAACCGGAAGAAATAGTGAAAACGGAGATAATTGAACGGATAGTCAAGAGGTAAATGGGAGAAGAAACCGATCCAAGCAAGCAAATATGAAAAAAAAAAGAAGAAGAAAAAAAAAGATCGCAGTAGCAGATAAAAGACAGAGATCTCTTGACTGGAAGGCGAAATAGGAAATAAGGACAAAGAAAAGAAGTTATATCTATAAGATGTGAATCCGTTATGAAAGATATCCAAACTAAAATCAAAGAGACAGCGTGGAGTACAGTACAAGTATTTGCTGCTCGGTGGTTATGTTGTAATTTCAATTATAACATCATAGTTGTTATCATAGTTTCATCATCGGTATTATCATTATCGTAATCATTATCATCATTATCATCACAGGAAAGGAAGAATAAGAGGTATACAGAAGAAGAATCAAAGGAAAAAAAAGAGAAAAACATCAAAATGCAATAAGGATATAAAGAAACACGAAAAAGTTGTACACAAAAGAGAACGAGACTAAACAACAGAATTTTTTAAAAATAACGTAAAAAAAAATAAAAAAATAATAAAATAAAAAGGTAGCACTCTACTATTTCACACAAGCAATTCTTACCCAGAACATAATAATGCAGACACGTCACATGCATGGCACATAAGAATAAGACAATAACGTCAGCAACAGTCAAAGAAACACGCGATTTTACATCCAGCTGTGCGTATATCTACTTTTATTCATGTTGGTCTTGCAAAAGATTACTTCATAGTGACGTAAATATATTTTAAAACACATTTTCTTCTTTCTGTTCTTCCAAGTAAGTTCTTACAAAAGAATATGATTCTAAAAGATTTCTAAGCTCTTGAAACAAACACGTGTTTCACGCCTTAGTAATTATTCCTGTTTTTTTTCTTTGTTTCTTTCTTTTTTTTCTTCTTTTTTTTGTGTGTGTAATATCTTGATATCAATGAGATATTTGCCTTGATATAAATACGGCTCATTATGAGAATCTTTTCTGCTGACAGAGTTCATCAAGAATGTTTATTTGATGGTTGATGTGATGTTTATTATCTTTTAAATTTGGTTTTGTTTGTATGGTGGTTCCTCTGGGTTGTCCTTCAGTTGCTTTCGTGAAGGGGATATGGTTTATGTGATAACAGTTATGAATAATGATTATCAGATATAGAAATGTTGATGGTATTCTAGGTGATATATTTGTATATACCCCCCCCCCCCTTCTACCTCACTATCTCATTCTCCCTATCTCCGCCTACTACTCTGATCCCAGTCTAATCTCTATTTATCAACCCCATCTTCCCGCTTTCCTCTTTCATACACTTTATCCACCCTCTCCTTTCATCCATTCTTCACCCCCTCCACCTTAACCCCCTCATCCTCACTTTCTCCTACCCCCTCCCCATTCGTCCCTTTTCCCCCCTGCACCACCACCTCCTCCTCCTCCTCCTCCTCCTCCTCTTCCTTCTCCTCATCCTTCTCCTCCTTCTCCTTCCTTCCTCCCAACTCCCCTCCCCTTTCCCCCCTTTCCCCCCACCACCACCCCCTCTTCCTCCTTCCCCTCCTTCCTTCCACATCCTCCTCCTCCAAATCCACACGTGGCTTCATATTTTCGATGATCCCAAAGTCCTTCCAGCGCCGGTTGTCTCTCTCTCGAGAAGTAGCCGTTTCTAGTTCAGTATCTCTCTTCCCCACCACCTCTTGACTTCCACGTCCTTTCCTTACCCTCCTCCTCCCTCTCCCCTCTACCATCCTCTCCCCCTCCCCCTCCTCCCTCTTCGCCTTTCCCTATATCCTCTATTTTCATTCTTTTCATTCTCCCCTTACCCTCCTCTATTTCTTCTCTCCCATCCTCCTTCCCCTTCCCTCCCCTTCTCTCTTCCCTCTCCCCTCCCCTTCCGTCATCTCTCTCCCCTCTCCAGTCCTCCCTCCCACTCCCTCCCTCCTCTCTCTTCCCTCTTCCATCCTCTCTCCCCCTCACCCCTCCCCTTCCCTCATCTCTCTCCCGTCCTCCCTCCCCTTCTCCCCTGACCTTCCCTCATCTCTCTCCCCTCTTAAATCCTCCCGTTCACTCCCTCCACTTCCCTCCCCTCCTCTCTCTTCCGTCTCCCATCCTCCCTCCCCCTCTTCCCCCTCCCTTTCCCTCATCTCTCTCCCCTCTTCCATCCTCCCTTCCCCTCTCACATCCTCCCTCCTACTCCCTACCCTTCCTTCCCTTCCTTTCTCTTCCTTTTCCCATCCTCCCTCCCCCTCTCCCCCTTCCCCTTCCCTCATATCTCTCCCCTCTTCCCTCCCACTCCCTTCCACTTCCTCCCCTTCCCTCCCCTCCTCTCTCAACCCTCTCCCATCCTCCCTCCTACTCCCTACCCTTCCTTCCCCTCCTCTCTCTTCCCCTCTCCCATCCTCCCTCCCCCTCTCCCCCTTCCCCTTCCCTCATCTCTCTCCCCTCTTTCATCCTCCCTCCTATTCCATTCCACTCCCTCCCTTCCTCTCTCAACCCTCTCCCATCCTCCCACCCCTCCCTTTTCCTCCTCTTTCCCCCTTCTTCCACCCTTACCCTCCTAATACCTCCCCTCCCCCCTCCCCTGCCCAGCCCTCCCCTCTCCCCTCCCCTGCCCAGACCTCCCCCCTCCCCCTCCCCTCTCCCCCCTCTCCCCCTCCCCCGACCTCCTTTCCCCAGACTAAAGCAACGACTTGATAATCCAATACGCTGGTTCCCGGACACCTTGTGAGAGCATCCAGATCCTCCGCCGTGTCTCCGAGGCTGCGCGACGGGGAGAGGATCCTGTCTGTCCGTGGATTATCTCTTATCTCTGGTGGAGGCTGTGGAGAGGGCGGGGAAGGGAGGGAGGAAGGGGGCAAGGAGGAGAGGGATGGTGAGGAGGAGGAGGAGCAGAGAGAGAGGGGGGAGGAGGAGGAGGCGGAGGAGGAGAGAGAGGGAGGAGGAGAGAGAGGGGGGAGGTGGAGAGGGAGGGGAAGGGGAAAGGAGGAAGAGAGGGAGGGGGGTCAAGGAAGAGGAAAGATGAGGGGGGAGGGAGGAAGAAAGACGGAGAGGGATGTAAATGAAGAGGACCGGGAAAACGGTAAGTGGTGCATATGGAAAGTAGGAGGGAAGGAAAGAGAGAGAGAGAGAGAGAGAGAGAGAGAGAGAGAGAGAGAGAGAGAGAGAGAGAGAGAGAGAGAGAGAGAGAGAGAGAGAGAGAGAGAGAGAGAGAGAGAGAGAGAGAGAGAGAGAGAGAGAGAGAGAGAGAGAGAGAGAGAGAGAGAGAGAGAGAGAGAGAGAGAGAGAGAGAGAGAGAGAGAGAGAGAGAGAGAGAGAGAGAGAGAGAGAGATTCATTAATCAAGGTACGCGAAGGAATTCGTAAAGTTGTTATCTGTATCTTTATCGTTTCCTTTCGTACGTTGAATAATCGCTTGCTGGTTGCTTGTTTATTTGTTTGTGTAGTTATCTCTCTGTTGTTGTTGTTTTTTACTCGAAATTTTCGTTACTTGACTGTTTATGTTGATCTTATTATTTGATTTTGTTTTATCCTATATCTAAATCTATTCGTTATATACATGTTTAACATTTTTCAATGCTCGGGATAAAACTTACTTGTACTGTTTGGTTCGATTTTAAGCCTTGTATTCGGTACAAATTTACAAATTTGATAATGATATAACACACAGCCATTATAATACGCAGCATATAATCTGCAATATACGATACGAAGACAATATGTATCATGCAATAAAGATACAGTATGCATTACAAATATGAATATAATACACATATAAAATATAATATACAAGTCAAATACAACACACAGTACAAATACAATACAAAATACAAATACAATAACAATGCAAATACAGCACAAATGCAATTTGCAATATACACAGCGTAATACGAAATTAGCAATACATCAAACAAATATGATATACAAAGCAAACACAATGATTAAAGAATATGTAATAACAATATACGATACAAATACAATATGTGATGCAAATAAAGTTCATATGCAATATACAATGGATATATGAATAGAATATATGCAACAAAAATACAACGCAGCAAACAAAATATAACGCAAAACTAAACATAATGTATTGTATCCTTATTCTTTTCTCTTTCGTGGAGCATTCAATCGTCCTTAAAACTTTATGAGTATTTCAGCTTAATTAAAAGGTGAAACACTTATTTTTCAACAGGACTTGATCTTGCAACATATGAACGTAGTGCAAAAGACTGAGAAACGAGCTGCTACGTATAAACCCTTTGATCAAACTTTTTCGTGTTGTAATCTTTATAGACAGACATCAAATTAGCCTCATTAGGATGGTAGAGGAAAGAGAGTAAGAGATATATAGAGATAGATAGATAGATAGATAGAGAGTGAGGGAGGGGGATAGGGAGAGGGAGAGGGAGAGGGAGAGGGAGAGGGAGAGGGAGAGAAGGAAGGGAGAGGGAGAGGGAGAGGGAGAGGGAGAGGGAGAGAGGGAGAGGGAGAGGGAGAGGGAGAGGGAGAGAGGGAGAGGGAGAGGGAGAGGGAGAGGGAGAGGGAGAGGGGGAGAGGGAGAGAGAGAGAGAGAGAGAGAGAGAGAGAGAGAGAGAGAGAGAGAGAGAGAGAGAGAGAGAGAGAGAGAGAGAGAGAGAGAGAGAGAGAGAGAGAGAGAGGGGGGGGGAGAGGGAGAGAGAGAGAGAGAGAGAGAGAGAGAGAGAGAGAGAGAGAGAGAGAGAGAGAGAGAGAGGGGGGGGAGAGGGAGGGGAGAGGGAGAGGGAGAAGGAGAGGGAGAGAGAGAGAGAGAGACAGAGAAAGGGAAAGGGAAAGGGAAAGTGAAAGGGAGAGGGAGGGAGAGAGAGAGAGAGAGAGAGAGAGAGAGAGAGAGAGAGAGAGAGAGAGAGAGAGAGAGAGAGAGAGAGAGAGAGAGAGAGAGAGAGAGAGAGAGAGAGTCAGAGAGAGAGAGAGGTGGGGGGGGGAGGGAGGGAGGGAGGTAGAGACAGCGAGAGTGAGATAGATAGATAGATAGATAGATAGATAGAGAAAGCAATATCTTCTCATTCTCATCCTCTCACCATCCCACTCTCTCGGTTATATCCCCCCACCTTCTTAAATCTTTCTCTCTCTCTAAATACTTCTTTCTTCCTGTCTCCTCTCCCACTATAACCTCACCGATCAACAGCCTGGTCTCCATAGTGATGCTCATATGTTTACAATATATTATTCTTAATCAGCTTAAGATGCGACAAAGGGACGGAGTGATATGTCACGGAAACTTACGGATATGATCGCTTAAAAGAATAAATGATCATGAAATCGTTTCCAATTGGTAGTTTTAATCGCCTGAGTGAGAACCATTTAGGCTGTTTTTAAGATGTGTGGATAAGAGAATCTGAAACTGTAATAAGGATTATAAGACTGTTAGCGAGGGGTGTGTCTGGTTTGGCGTAGATGTAAGTAAAGTTTGTTAGTGAATTGATAATATTGACAAGTAAACGGAAAAAAATACAAAGTTTGACACAAAAAGCAAATCAATAGACTAAGAAACAAAACAGTCTAGAACAAAGACCAAACACTACAAGAAAAAAAATAAGAAAATACAAATTGAATGTTACACTCCAAGCAACACATCCAGACCTTCTGTCACCTACACCCTCCCAACAGCTGCTTACTCACTCCTCCATCTTCCCTTTCTCCTCTTCCCCCCCCCTCCCCCCTTCAATCTTTCCATCTTCCCCCTCTCCCACCTCCTCTCCTTCCTCCATCT
>BOPN01001187.1:172840-175340 GCA_017312705.2 Penaeus japonicus | reverse complement strand
TCTTTTTCCTTGAGACGTAAACAAGTCCGCTTCATGTTTATCCTGCAACAGCTGATATGACCAGTATTTATAATCATTATTATTATGATGATGTTAATGATAATGATGATAAGGAGGACGATAACATAACTAATCATGACAATGATGATTACAAGGATAACGATAAGAATCGTAATGATAATGATAAAACAATGATAATAATCATATCAATATTGATGATGAATGATGATAATGATGAACACTGGGAGAAGGAGCAAAGGTACAATCAATGCAAATTAATGAACGAAACAATTTGCATTACTAAAACTGGCAGAAACTGATCCCATGTGGATTGTCAATTCGTTTTTTTTTTTTTTTTCAAACGAATTTATTATCTTTCACATTTGGACATTTTCATTTCAAATGTATGCGTTACCACAATGGTGTAGGGCTTAACGTATTTCGAATGTAATTAGGGAAATATGCACCACTTATGATAACGAGAAGCTCTTTCCGAAGATGTCGGTGATGATGATAATGATGATGCGACAGTGACGATGATGGTGATAGCACTGATAATGATAATTTTGATGATGATGGTGACGAAAAATTATCATGATGCTGATTCCGTAAATATTCTCTGACATATGTTCACACCCTCTCCAAGATGGTGTCACAGACAGAGGAATCAACCTGTCATTCATGATAATCATTTGTTTTGTTCTCGTGTGATCCGAGGAGTGTAGACGCCTTCACAATGGATCATAGAGGCAAGAAGAAGGAATAATGTTAGTGGCGATGGTGATGATACAGATGGTGGTGTTCATAATGATGATTATGAACATTTTCGGAGGTAATGCTGATGACGATGTGGTCGAATTAGATGGTGAATGAGAAAATAAGAAATAGGGGTCTTTTAAAATGTGAGAGAAGTGAGAAAGAGAGAGAGAGAGAGAGAGAGAGAGAGAGAGAGAGAGAGAGAGAGAGAGAGAGAGAGAGAGAGAGAGAGAGAGAGAGAGAGAGAGAGAGAGGAGAAGAGCGTGAAGTAAAAAGGGAGGAGTGGGAAATTGAAGTATCCAAAACAGACAAATAACGAGAAGGAAAGGAATCATGAAAAGAGAGAAGTAGGGAGACATGGAAACACAAGAAAAATGGAGAAAGAAGAGGAAATGAAAGATAGAGAGGGGGGATGTAAAATAAAACAAGTGAAGGGTAAGTGCGAACGAAAATCATCATTCATTTTTTTTTTTTTTTTAATAGAAATAGACATCTAAAGTCCTAACAAAAATATCAATTGTATTGCAAAGTTGCAAGTTCTTTACTCTGTGTCCGCTGAATGCTAACTGAGACGGGCAGGAAACACACAGACTCGCTGCCAGAACTTCGCCCAACTTTTCGTACTGCACCTTTGTTTTGTACCTTTGCTTTAGTATACGTGAATGCAAAACTGTATATGTTGTTTACGTTAAGAATTTAATGAATGAATAAACTGGTATCAATGGAAGCTTATCTAAATCTTAGAATCTATCTATCTATTTATTTATTTCATTTATTTATATTTCTTTTTGAGATTGAGAATAATTGAGAGAAGGGGAGGCGTCGAAGTGCTGTATTGAATTGTGTGCAACTTGCAACCTTTTGAATTAATATCATGATTTATTGTGCAGAAGAAAAGCACTTAAACCCAAATTCAACAAAGAAGATTCAAAAGAACATCTGAACATTATATATCCGCCAATAGCGCTGACATATATGACAGATCAAGCGAAAAATATGTAGAAGTTAGAATACCTTTTTTTTCTAAACTGATAATAACCATAATAACTTCCCAGCAAGACCAAGCAGGAACGTTTTGCTCCAAGAGAAATAGCCGAGTCAAAACGCTGCCAGGTTACTGTCCAAATTTCGTACCGCACATTGCTCAAATACCCAACTCATGCATTATGGAGGCGAGAGCAATAGGGTCTTGTTAATTCTCTCTGCTATATTGGAGAATTTGACGAATGAAAGAGAGCGGCGGCGGTTTATGTATATATATATGTATATATATATATATATGTATATATATATATATATATATATATAATATATATATATATATATATATATATATATATATATATATATATATATATATATATATATGTGTGTGTGTGTGTGTGTGTGTGTGTGTGTGTGTGTGTGTGTGTTTATCTATCTATTTATTTATCTATCTATCTATCTAGGTATATATATATATATATATATATATATATATATATATATATATATATGTATATACATATATGTATATATATATATATATGCATATTTACATATATATATATATATATATATATATATATATATATATATATATATATATATATATATACATATATATACATATATATATATATATATATATATATATATATATATATATATATATATATATACATATATATAAACATATACATATTTCCCTTTTTGCCCCCATTGATCCCACTCCCATTCCCAATCTCACCTTCATCCAAAACCT
>BOPN01001187.1:152500-155000 GCA_017312705.2 Penaeus japonicus | reverse complement strand
TATGACCTGTGTCTGTTTTAGTCGGGTGAGAACACGCACAAAGTCTTGTTCTGTGGCGGGTTATAATGACTTAATAACGCTGTTTACATACATTTGTGCACATGGAGAACGGTACTTACATAGGTGTGCAATTATACAGGTACATAACTACTAACTGTACGTAATCATCTCCTGCTGTTATCGTGAACTTCCTAATCCCCCCCTGTCTCCTTCACCCTAATACACACTTCCCTTACCCACCCTTTAAGAACCTGTCTCTTCCTCTCCCCTCCCCCCTTCCACCTCGAGGTATTGACAGCACTCCCCTCTGTCAAGTTCTCTTATACACACTTCCCAAACTTAAACGTACTTCCTCCCCCATATATCTTATTCAGCGTGGATCCTTCAAAAGTGGATTTATATCTCAGTCGTCGCTAATTCTTGTTCCAAACATGCTTTTCTGCAGGGATAACTTTACACACACACACACACACACACACACACACACATATATATATATATATATATATACACACACACACACACACACACACACACACACACACACACACACACACACACACCACACACACACACACACACACACACACACACACACACACATATATATATATATATATATATATATATATATTTTTTTTACGGCTCAGAATACACTTGGGATATTGATGATGATTGGCTGGATGCAAACTGTCCGAATAACATCACTGTATTTGAGATAATTACCTTCACGAACGTATCAATTATTGAATCATTATAACGATCGACTTGTCAAGTGCCTCTTGACCTTAAAAAGAAGAAAAATATATAATAGAGTGATAACCAGGTTCCCTCCCCCCCTCCCTCGTTATACGGCCCTTCTGCTTTACTTCTCCTTCCTTGCTTGTCTCCTTATCATACCCCCCCCCCCCCCCCCCACGCCCCTCTCCTCCCCCTTGCGATCTCTCCTTCGACTCTCTTGAGATCAAGAGGACTCGATAGATCAGCTTCGAGATCTCCTACTGCAGAAGGTGTTCGGATTGAATGGACGACATCACACGTGAATCATTAACAGAAAGAAATTAATTCTAGTGAGTGTAAAAATCCTGTTCTTATTTGATATTTCTTCTTCCTTTATTTTGAAAATCAGGATCACATATCGGCACGTTATTACGTCACTTACCATATCGCCAATTAAAAATACAAGTGCAAATCAATGACATTTCTCTCAAAAAAAAAAAAAAAAGATTGCCACATGGATAGATAGTATATACTATAACAAAAACCCAATGCGCACATATAATCGGATAACTATGAAATATAGAATAAAAACACTCAGCATAATAAAAATGGAATTAAATTGATTTGATCGCATTGCCACATATTAAGAGGCTTCCACGGGCGAATTACGCATTACCACTGGGAAAGATTCTGGGGAATAAATATTATAACCGTTATACGTTACAACCGATCGCATAATCATTTCTGGCTATGTGTTTTTCTCTTCGGATTCTACGGCACTCTACTGTGATTAATTTGCCAGTTTGCTCGATATTTCAATGAAAGAATGGAGTAATTTTGAAAGGAGTTTTTCAAAAGATGTTTATGCAATGAGATGAATGGGATACGTTGAATAGTTGTATTTGTGAAAAAAAAAATATTCCTTTAAAAAAACAAAAAACAAACTAAGCCTCGGTGCTTTATTTGTTTATTTGACACATATTAATTAATTTATCGTTTCACAGATTTTTCATTAATTCATCCATCCATTTATCTGGGAAAAAATGTACGGATTCTATGAACTAACATATAACATAACATCATTTCTCTCTTTATAATTTTTTGTTTGTTTGTTTGTTTGTTTGACTGCTCTAAGGCTTTTGCTATATCACTGCGAATACCAAGAATATCAACGAAAACATGCGATAACTCAGCTCTGTGAATTTAATGTCCATGAATATTCAGAAAATATGTGCGTATTTTGGCATCTACATAAACACACTTGTATTCATATGTACTTATAAAACAAGTTACATGGAGAATAAAAAAAAAGTCAAGCTACACCACAATCCGTTTATCTTCAGACCTTCTCTTTTCGAGTGCTCTGAGCCGATGCGATTGTGCACGCGAAAGATCTGTAAGAAAAGCTGATCCTCGCAAACTTTTACTTCACAGATAGTGTTCATATCGCCGCAAGTTGGCAAGAGTTCCTTCGGGAAAGAATCCTGTGGTCCGGGAAACACAATGTATTTTACACTTTCTTTCTCTCTCTTTTTTTTCGGTCTCTTTCTCCCTTACTGAGTCTGTTTCTCTGTCGCTCTTTCCCTCCCTCCCCCTTTTCTTTCTCTCTCTTGCTTCGCTCGACCATCGTCTCTCTCTCTCTCCACCTAGCTCTAGCTTTTTCTCCTTTTCCCCCTATCCCCACTCTCCCTTTCTTTCCATTTTTTCGTCTCATCCTCTCTCTCTATTTCTCTCTCTCTCTTCCCTCTATATCTCCTCGAACTCTTTGCACATCCTAGTA
>BOPN01001187.1:127500-130000 GCA_017312705.2 Penaeus japonicus | reverse complement strand
ATGTTAGACCGGCCTGTAATCACAATGAAGCAACAGCAACGCATAAATTTCAATATGGACATATCCCCCTTTTATTCTCTAGCTGGGAGAGTTACAGTGAGTATCTCTTGGGGATATTTTTGTAAAGAATTTTCATGAGAGATGCTGAGGCAATATATAAGGACTCTCCTTCCAAGCTGTGTCTCTGGAATTCTTGGGAGAAAAGATGAATTCTATTTTGGTCTATGAGGAAGAGGAATAAAACTCTTAGGTTGTTTGTTGCATATCATATTTTTACACGGGGATAAGATAGCAATAATGATGATAGTAAATGATTGCTCTGGATGGTGACAATAATGATAGTTGTGATGATAATGACAATGATAACAATAATGATAACGATACTAATTATATATAAAAAAATTATGATAAAAATCATAATAAAGGTGATAGTAATAATGATGATAATAATAATGACAACAATGATAATGATGATTAATAATGATAATGATGGCATCCATTAGGATAAAAATACTAATATGAGAATAATACAGTGATGGAGAGGGTGATAATAATAACAATGGTAATGAAAATGATAATGATAACAATAATGGTAATATTTATAACAATAACATTAATAAATGGCTAATCTAATAGTAACACTAATCATCTCAGTCATAATAGTGATGGTTATGATGATGATGATGATAGTCAAAGTAATGATTTTGCTTGTAATGATCATAACAATGATAACATCAATAATAACAATAAAGATCATAATGAAAGTAATGATAATGATGATAATAATAGTCATAATGATGGTAATGATAAAAGTTGATATAATAATCATGATAATAGTATTGATATCAGTTTTAACAATAATGATTATAATGATAATGATCATAATTGTGATATTGATAATGTTCATAATAATGATAATGATATTATTAATGACAATGATAAAGATGATAATAGTAAAAATGATAATGATATTGATAATAATTATGATTATGATAACGGTAATGATATTAATAATGATAATTATAATGAAAATTATAATAATGCTGCTGATAAAGATAATGATAAAAGTAATTATAATGATAATGATAATAGTGAAGATGAGAACAATTGGACAAACAATAGTACTGACAGTAGTAGTAATCACTGTAACAATGTTAGTCTTGATAAAAATAGCAGGAAAAACAAAGATAACGAAAGCAATGATAACAACAGACATAGAGAGAGCGAAAGAGATGGATAGATGCATAAACAGACAGGGAGATAGATGTATATATATGATATTATTATTGATAACAACAATGATGATAATTATTATCATCACTATCTTCACTTCTTCAACTACTATTAATAAACACAAGATTCGCAAGACTGACAAAATTTATAGTGAATCCAAAAGAAGTCAAACAAAAGAGCCGAGAGACTTTTCCTACTACAAAGGTTCCGGGTCTCCTAAAGGATGCTCTGTCACCGGAAGTTGTAATGCTTATAACTTCTAGAGGAAATGCTGTTCCGTCGGGGCAATAAGAGATCAAGGGAAGCTAGGATATCACCGGACACACACACACACACACACACACACACACACACACACACACACACACACACGTACATAAACACATACAGGGACATTTTGTTAACGTACATTTGTTGTTTCGTTGTTGTTGTTGTTGTTGTTGGTGGTGGTGGTGTGTGTGTGTGTGTGTGTGTTGCTGTTGTTTTTATGTGTGTCTTATTGTTGTTGTTTTTATATGTGTGTTTCTCGGGTCTATTTATTTCTATGTATTCCTATATCACTCAATCTCTATTTCTATATTTGTATACCTGTTGCTGAGTATTCATCCTTCTATCCACAAAGCAATATCTTACGTATACACATATAACCATATCAAAAGGAATAAATCAGACGTTTAAACGTAACATCCTTCCTCCCTCAAACTTTTTGACAAACAAAAATCTAACTAAACTCCGCCCAGGAGGCTCGAAGAATCCACTCGAATGGGATCAGCTGATGAAGAACTCGATGGACTGACCTACGCAACAGGAAGATCAAAGCGGCGTGTTGTGGTGCCGCTTCACTGCTACTCTGGTGTGTTTCAACGTAATGCAAGACTGGATTCAATTGAGTCGCCTGAAGACTTATCGAGGATTTAAAATAGGTAATAATTGGCAAGATGTGAGAGGTGTTGATCTGAATTATGATTAATTTTGATGGTATTTTTGATAAATCATATGAGGATGTGAGGATTATAATGATGTGATAATGATGAGGATAATATCGTAACTAATGACAATAAAAGAGACGGAAATTATGATACTGCTGCTGTTGATAGTAATACTTCTGATAAGAATGATGATATTGATAATAATGATAAAGTAATGAAAGATGATGATGATAATAACAATAGCATAATCAATAATGATAATAACCATGATAACAGAAATAAAACAAAGAAGAACGTTTATATTAATGATAATTACGATAATATTGATACAAATGAAA
>BOPN01001187.1:45000-47500 GCA_017312705.2 Penaeus japonicus | reverse complement strand
GAAAATAATTTGAACCTACTTCAAAATAGCGGTTTTATTCACAAAGTTTAGAGGAGTTTAGCAAACAACACATTTCCCTTTGGGTTGACTTACTAAAAAGACTGTTTCGTACCCTCATCTGATTTAAACTTTCAAATTTGACCATTTGACACAGTTGATTATGTCATTTTAGTTCAGCCATTAACATCAATCATATCAGGAGAAAGGGAATCTCACGGTTAAGGTGTAAAAGAAAAAGAAAAAAAAGAAAAAAAAATCCGGTGCATAAATTATTCAAATGTCACTCCCCCACGACATCTTAATTCAAGAATTAACGTTTTCTTTGCGAAATCGCGTTAAAGAATAATGACTTATTATCTGATCTGGTCGATTTACATAAATCAACTTGGTAAATTATGATCCCATTGATTTTCATACATCCTTCAATTCAAAACAAAAGAAGACAAAATATGATAATGATAATAAATCAAAGGAACGCACATGCATCAAATTATAATCAATAGTATGCATATCTTACAATAAAAAAAAAAATGATTGTAGTTCACCTGATATCATCAAAGTACTCAGCAGTTAATTACTTCCTAGACTCCGCAAAGATCTAGAAATAATAGACTTTACATTAACATTCCTTTTAAAAATCTATTTCAAGTTCTATCGATAAAAGGTTTTCAGGAGAAGCTCATCACTATTTGGAATCACAATAAAACAAGGATTGACATTGGTGCTTCGTGGCATTTCTCAGAGACCGGAATCTGACATTTTCTCATATCGATAAGCTTAATGTTAGATTTCAGATGAGTATCGGTTGCGTATGACATTTCGGCAGGGGAGTCATCACGTGCTTTATAAATCATGCAAAAAGGAACTTGTTAAGAACTTCTTACCATTAACGTTTGTTATATCATTCTTGTCGTAATCGTCATCGTCATTCTTCTCTTTATCATTATTTTTATCATTACTATCAATGTGATTATCATTATCATGAACTTGATTATCATTTTCGTTGCTTTTTTTGCCAGTCTTATTAATGTTACCATTATCAACAGCTTTATCAATATAATTTATAGCATTATTGTTTTTATCTTTATCATATATATCATTATCACAAGTATTAATACCACTATTATCAAGGCTATTATGATAATAATGATAATTATCATTATTGTTGTTGTTGCTGATGTTTTTGTAGCCATCATTTTATTATCATAACCATAATATCGCTGATGAGTGTTTGCAGTTGCTTTCAAAACTCAAAATTATCTTCTTTTTTTTCAAAATGTTCTTTCCAAAGCTGAATTTATTGCTATAATCATCATTATCTACACAATCATTCATCACAACCTTTGAATTCGTAGTGAAGAATATTTTATACAATCCACAGTCCCCTATAACAATGATTCATATTTCTAAAAAAAAAAAAAAAAAAAAAAAAAAAAAAAAAAAAAAAAAAGAAAAAAGAAAAAAAAGAAAAAAAAAATCTAACTTTTTCTGTTCAAGATTAGTTTGGATTACTTGTCGTCGAATCAGTTAATGGTATGGAATTTAAAATGGTATTTGCTAGTTGTAGAACTTTCTTATCCATTATACTCAAATAGTTAGGATGGCAAAACACAACTGAGGATAAAAAAAATGGTGGTAAAGTCGGGTTATTGTGAGTCTGCTGTATAGTTAAGATTCTAATATTTGCCATCATATGAACTATAGACAATTCTGGCCATTCAACTGATTTATTCACATTTTTATTGACAGAAGGAAATTTTTAGACAGTAAATGTTTTATTGTTTTTCCTTTATACATATATCATCTCAGTATTTTGTGGGACCTCCTTTGGCTCTAATAACTGCTTCAACACGTCTTGGCATGCTTCTAATGTAGTCTTGTGCTTTGTTCCTGATATCTGGATTTCTGTGCCAAACCTCTATCAACCGCTGGATGAGCTGTACTCTGTTGGTACATTCAATTTTGCTGACTTCATCTTTTAAGTCTTTCCATAAACCTTCAATAGGATTCATATCTGGGCTATTTCCAGGCCAATCAAGCACTTTGATGTTAAGATCTTTTAGATGACTAGAAACTCTTCTGGCTGTGTGACATGGGGCCCCGTCATGCATGAATATTCCGTTATTGTCAGGAAACCATTCACGAAATTGGGGTACCAGGCGTTTATTTATTATCTTAAGGTATCCGTCTTGATTCAGAGCGCCATCCACGATCTCTAAACGACCTGTACCTTGTGCAGATATGATGGACCAAACCATGACTTTGGAAGGGAACTTGACTGCAGTCTTCTGACAGTCAGGGTGGTCCTTCTCTTTTGACGTCCTCCTCACGAATTTTCGCCTATCACTCAGTATTTCCAGCATTTTTTTTTTTTTTTTTCACTCAAACTTAAATTACAGCTTTGTAAACCCCAGTCTTCAAGTGGGTTTCATCAAACATGAATTGGAACAAAGAATTTTTTTTTTCAATTTAGATGCAGCATCTTGAATCAAACATGAAT
>BOPN01001186.1:310306-322806 GCA_017312705.2 Penaeus japonicus | reverse complement strand
ATCTCCCCATCTCCTGTCTGCTCCCTTCTTTGCCCTCATTTCTCTTTTACTAGTCCATCTCTCCTCCTACTCCTCCCTAGGGCTACCCTCCTCCTCGCTTCCCCTCCTGCTTCCCCTGTCTTTTCTTCCTCCTCCCCTCTCCTTCGTATTCCGCTCTACTCTCTTGTCTCCTCTTCCCTTCTCCTCTCTCCTTCCATTCGTTTCCCTCTCCTTCTCTCCCATCCCCTCCTCTCATCTTCCCTCCCCTCCTCTCCCCCTCACCCCTCCTCTCCTCCTCACCCCTCCTCTCCTCTCCTCTCCTTCCCTCTCCTCTCTTAACCCTCCTCCCTCCCCCTCTGCATCCCCCTCTCCCCCCCTTCCTTGCCATTTGCAAGGGGGCACTCTGAGGCGTGTTCATTGTGCGGGTAAGTGCGATAAGAAGATACTAAAGCGGAACCTGTATTGCATTTCGAGAGAGGAAATCAAGGTGTGGGGGAGGGGGGACGGGTGGTGAAGGGGAGGAGGGTTTGAGAGGGAGAGGGAAGGGGATTGGAAGGGGTGTTGGAGGGGAGCGGGATGGGGAGTGGGAAGGAGGGGTGTTAGAGAAAGAGAAACTAGCTTGGGATGGTTGGAGGAGGGGAGAGGAAGAGGAGGGAAGAGAAGGGAAGGGAAGGGAAGGGAAGGGAAGGGAAGGGAAGGGAAGGGAAGGGATGGAGAGTGAAGGGAAGGGAAGGGAAGGAGAGGGAAGAGAAGGGAAGAGAAGGGAAGAGAAGGGAAGGGAAGGGAAGGGAAGGGAAGAGAAGGGAAGGGAAGGGAAGGGAAGGGAAGGGAAGAGAAGGGAAGGGAAGGGAGGGGAAGGGGAGGGAAGGGAAGGGAAGGGGCAAGTGGAGGTTGGAAAAAAGAAAGAAATGAAGGGTAAGAGGCATGCAGGGCTCTGGGTAGGGGGTGAGGGGATGGAGGGGGTTTGTGGTGGAGAGCAAGAAAATGACAACGACGACTTTCTGGACACTATCATTTTTTCGTTTCTTTTGTGTGCGTGTGCGTGTGCGTGTGCTTGTGCGTCCGCGTCCGTGTCCGTGGAAGTATACTACCGTTCGGATGAATGATGTGTGTTCACAACCGAGAGGCAGGGAGAGCGGGTGCTGGCGCGGCGTGTCTTAGCAAGCGAGGCAGGGACTTTGAGCGCACGAGTCATGGCGCAGGTACCTATGATCCGGGCACGCGGGAGAGCGGGAGAGCGAGCGGGAGAGTGAGAGTGAGAGTGAGAGTGAGAGTGAGAGTGAGAGTGAGAGTGAGAGTGAGAGTGAGAGTGAGAGTGAGAGTGAGAGTGAGAGTGAGAGTGAGTGAGTGAGTGAGTGAGTGAGTGAGTGAGTGAGTGAGTGAGTGAGTGAGTGAGTGAGTGAGTGAGAGAGAGAGAGAGAGAGAGAGAGAGAGAGAGAGAGAGAGAGAGAGAGAGAGAGAGAGAGAGAGAGAGAGAGAGAGAGAGAGAGCGTGCCTAGCACCAGGCACTGCCCCAGCCAGGCAATAGTGTGACATGCAGTAGGGTCTCATGACGCCCTTGGCTTAGCCTTGCGGGGCTGGCGGGCGAGCGGCCGAGCTTCTCTCCTCTTTCTTTCTTTTCCGTCTTTCTTTCTTTTTCTTCTCTATTTTTCTCTCTCTTTCTCTTCTCTTTCTTCTCTCTTCTTTCTTTCTTTCTCTTTCTTTTCTTTTCTCGTTCTCTCTCTTTTCTCCCCTCACCTTGTCTGTCTCTGGTTGGAGGGATGCTGGAGCCATAGCGGGAGGGAGAAGGAGTCGGATGCGGGCTCTTTTGCTCTATCTTGGTGATGCCGGGGAGTCTTCTTCTTGTTACCTTTGTTCTGTTCCTGTGGCTACGATTGGTAATGCTGCGTTTGCTGTGGCTGCTATAATGACAACTGCTACTCCTCCTTCTCCTCCTCCTTTTTCTACACCGTCTCCACTTTCTCCTCCTCCTCCCCCTCCCTCCTCCTCCCCCCCCCCCCCCCCCCCCCCCCCCCCCCCCCCCCTCCTCCCTCCCTCCCCTCCCTCCTCCCTCCTCCCTCCTCCTCCTCCTCCTCCTCCTCCTCCTCCTCCTCCTCCTCCTCCCTCCTCCTCCTCCTCCTCCCTCCTCCTCCTCCTCCTCCTCCTCCTCCTCCTCCCTCCCTCCCTCCTCCTCCTCCTCCTCCTCCTCTTCCCCCCCTCCCCCTCCCTCCCTCCCTCCTCCTCCTCCTCCTCCCTCCTCCTCCTCCTCCTCCCTCCTCCTCCTCCTCCTCCTCCTCCTCCTCCTCCTCCTCCTCCTCCCTCCTCCTCCTCCTCCCTCCTCCTCCTCCTCCTCCTCCCTCCCTCCTCCTCCCTCCCTCCTCCTCCTCCTATTACTACTACACTTTCGGATAGTATGACACTACATAATTATTCTTTGTTTTTCTCGTTGTTGTGTTTGCCATTACGAAGTTGATTTGCTGTGTTTTCTTTGCGAGGTTTGCTTTCAAGTCAATATTGTCACATTCCCTCATGTCCTACCGTTATTCTTCTAGTAGATCGGCAGTCTTACGTGTTGAGACGTATGAGGTCAGAGGTGAAGACGGGAGGGGAGAGAGGAGGAAAGGAGAGGAGAGATGAGATAAGAGAAATGATATAAGAAAGAGGAGATGAGATAAAATGAGATGAGATGAGATGTGAGGGGAGGGGAAGGAAAATTAAAGAAAGTAAGCTGAAGATAGGTAAGGGGAAAGATAGGGAGGGGAGAGGAAACGAAGAAAGGAGAGGGGAAGGGTGGGAGTGGGTGTCGTACGTTGCGATAAGGTCAAGGGGATGAACTCTGAGTAAAGTTCCGGACGAGGTTATGCCTGGGAGAGGGGGGGCTGCGGCCGCAGAAAGGTCGTCTTAGTTCATGCCTTGTGTTGACATTACGTTCTTTTCCTCCATCCTGTTTTAAGTGTTTTTTTATTTATACTCTTAAGATTTATATATTTATTTATTTATCCTTTTGCTATTTTTACGTTTGTGTTTCCCTGTTGGTGGTGGTGATTTCACTGGTGTTGACATAGTGGAAACCTTGCGTGTTTCTTTTTCTTGGTATAATAGAAAAGATAGTAGCTTATTTGTTGATGAATATTCTATTGATAACTTTGCACTTGGATATTTGGCTTGTTTTAAAATTGTTTCTTGTCTTGTTGGTTTTTCCGATATGATTATCGTTATCTTTTATCACTTTATTTTTTTGCAAGATTATGTAATTTTCTTTTGTTTTTAATCAGATTATATATATATATATATATATATATATATATATATATATATATATATATATATATATATATATATATATATATATTTCTTTACTGAAATTTGCGTATATAATTTTAGTGGCTAATTTCATCATGCTTTCTTTAGTGTGTGTGTGTGTGTGTGTGTGTGTGTGTGTGTGTGTGTGTGTGTGTGTGTGTGTGTGTGTGTGTGTGTGTGTGTGTGTGTGTGTGTGTGTGTGTGCACGCGCGTGATTGGTTGTGGGTGGGTGTGGATGTGGATTGAGTGTGGGTGTGTTTTCCCGCTTGTTTTCCCGGTTATTTTCGTGTGTTTGAAGCATGCTGTGTCATCACTGGCTGTCTGGCTTATTAGGGTTGACAAGTGCGGCAAATAGTAAACGAGGAAATGCATCAGTAAAAAGATTCATTGTTTGCAGATATTAAAAAATAGTTGAATGAAATGGAGTGAGTGCACGGCTGCGGCAGTCGTCGGTGAGGTTGGCGGTGGATGAAGTTGTGGTTACTTTGTTGATTTTATGAGTGATAGTAGCATTTTATGATGATATTAGTCGTTGATATTGATATTTTGAATATATATTTTTTGTTGCAAGTGTCTCATTGTTATTTTTTTCAGATTTTGTTATATTTTTGATAATGGAAGGATATTGAATAATAAATATATATTTTAAATGGGGGGGGGGGTTAAAAAGGATTTTAGAAATAATGGAAAAGTTATCTATATATATTTATGTATTACAAAACAAAAAGCGTTATGAAAACAAATGTGTGTCTGAACACACAAACAACAACAAACAACTCCAACAACCTTCCAGCACTTTCTCTCTCCCTCTTACCTCCTCATTCCTCCCCCTTCTACCTCTCAAATCCCCCCCTCACACACACACACTCTCGCTCTCACTCTCACTCTCTCTCTCTCTCACTCACTCTTTCTCATTCACTCACTATTCATTCACTAAGTTCACTCACTCACTCACTCACGCACTCACTCACTCACTCACTCACTCACTCACTCACTCACTCACTCGCTCACTCACTCACTCACTCACTCACACACACACACACACACACACACACACACACACACACACACACACACACACACACTCAAACAAACAAGTTTGCAAATATCCATCCCCATGTTCTATTTAGGATATATTTGAATGCGCGTCGAGTAATATTGTGTCAATTTTTACGTCAAAGTGACACAATATTGACCGATATTGTGACGCGACCTGCATCACTTTGGGTGACACTTTGCTTGCGCGCGGCTGTGTCGTTCGCTGAAATTGGTCTTCAGTGCGATTTTTCTTTGTTGCCACGTAACTGGGTGTGTTGGGTGAGGGAACGTGGCGGAGTGAGGGTGAGAGTGAGGGTGAGTGAGCGACTGAGCCCGTGGGAGTGAGAATGAGTGAGGGAATGGGGGTGTGAGAGTGAGAATTGAGGGAGGAAATTTCCAAAGTGGCGGCATAATGCTATACCTGTTTATACAGCAAATGAAATGGCGAATGCAGTGACTGTTCAAGTGGCAGTTGTTGATATGTAGTGACAGGTTTTGAGTCTGTCTGTCTGTCTGTCTGTCCGCTCATCCTTCAAAAAAAGAGGAAAATAAAAAGAACAATAGAGTGCGTGTGTGTCTCCATTCCCCTTTTGTAAATATGGAATTACTCACACAATCAAGGCCTCCCGAAACAAAATCACTTCTCGCCTTATTTCGAAGCGGGGGAGGGGGGTCGAGGAGGACAGGGGTTTGTGGATATGTGTGGCCGCTTGTAAGGGAGGCAATGTATGTAAAGGGTTTGGGAGGAGCTTACACGGTGGGTGTGGGGAGTGTGGGGATGTGTGCTTGCAACTTGGCCAGAAGGAGCAGTGGGAGGGCATGGGGTGAGGACTGGCGGGTGCTTAAGGGAGGGGGTTAGGAGGCCTGCTTGGTGAGGAGCTTATAAGGTGCCTGGGGGCGGATTGGAGGGGGAGGTGTTCCAAGACATAGTTGTGAGGGACTTTGAAGGATGCCTGAGGGGAGGAGCATACGAGGGGAGTATGGGAAGACACGGGGAGTGTGGGTTAAGTCCCCACCTGCTGCTGCTGCCCTGTCGCCTCCAAATTGTATCTCACGCAGGCGATCGTAACCAGCATATCCTTTTAAACCTGTTGTTGCGGTATGGCTATTTAGCCCCCTCCTTCGCCTCCGCCACCGCCCCGCGAAATTAAGCGAATTTACGACTGGCTTATGATTTATTCGGCGACTTATGTTTAATGGCCATTTCCTTTTTTTGAGCTCAATTATGCCTTTTGATTTTTGGGCTGTATAATGGTGGCTGTTCGTTTCTTATATATATATATATATATATATATATATATATATATATATATACATATATATATATATATATATATATATATATATATATATATATTCATAATATACACACACACATACATACATACATATATATACACATATATATGTATATATATACACACCTATATATATATATATATATATATATATATATATATATATATATATATATATATATATATATATATATATATATATATATATATATATATATATATATATACTTGTTTATTTTTATTGTGGTTAGTCTTGCGAGGACTATTTTTTTTCTTTTCTGTTGATTAATGTGGAAAACAGAAAATGTCAGCCGTTAGAAAAAAGAAATCTTTGGAAAAGGAATCATTAATCTTGTCTAATCTGGCTTCTTCATTTCTGCTCCAGATCCCCACTTCTTCCGTCCCTTCTCTGTTTCCCTCTCGCCTTTCTTTTCTCCTTTCCTCCCTCCCTCGTTCCCTTTCTCCCCTCCCTCCCTTCCTGACTTTCTTTCTTCTCTCCCTTCCTCCCTCCTTCCTTCCTTCCTTCCTTCTCTCCCTCCCTCCCTCCCTCCCACTTCCTTCCCTTTCCCCTTCTACTCCCCTCCCACTTCCTTCCCTCCCTTCCCCTTTTTCTCCCTTCATTTCCAACCCTTCCTCACTTCCTTCCTTCCTTTCCATCCTTCCCTTCCTTTCCATCCTTCCCTTCCTTTCCATCCTTCCCTTCCTTTCCATCCTTCCCTTCCTTCATACACTTGCACGTGTTTGTTTGTTTGTTTGTTTGGATCTCCATATTTTTCATCTACAGAATGTGTGCGTGTGGTCGCGTGTTAATGTTTTTCTGTATATTTATATGTTTATTTTTTATGGTGTGCTTCTCTCTGGCATTAGGAACTTGAAGTGAGGGTAGTTAAGGCAAAGCCATGTACATACTTGATGCGGCTATATATTTTCTTTAGTGAAGAGGAGATGCCGAGGCGCGCGTACCGAAAATAATGTTCCCAAATAATGTATATTATCGGATGTCCTTGTATGTGCCAACAGTGCATCGAGGTGAAGCTTGTGTTACAGTAGTGTTGCAACGTTTGAACTGCGGTTGATGACACATGCTCAAAAGACGTTGTTGTTGCTTTGAGGAAGTAATGACTGTGCGTTGGTACAGTTTTGTTTCGTGATTGCCGTATGTTCTTGTTATAATGACTCGTAACTTTCATCATCACAAATGTTATTGCCGTAATGACTCATAACTTTCATCATCACAAATGTTATTGCTATAATGACTCATAACTTTCATCATCACAAATGTTATTGCAATTAGTATGGGTATTGACATAAAGATTAATATGTACGTGACTTATGTATTTATATATATGTTTGTCTGTCTGTCTGTCCGTCTGTTTGCGTAGGTATGAAAACTGAGTGTGTTCGTGTGTGTGTGTGTGTGTGTGTCTTTGTGAGTGTACGTGAATATGTATGTGTATTTCCTTGTTTAGGGGGAAGGGGCTGGAGTGATTTGCATAGTCTATCCGCACACCCCAAAGCGCTATCCCGCGGCCGTGTTGCAGATTGCAGAGCGGTTAATAATCGGTAATTTGATCGAGAGAGAGAGAGAGAGAGAGAGAGAGAGAGAGAGAGAGAGAGAGAGAGAGAGAGAGAGAGAGAGAGAGAGAGAGAGAGAGAGAGAGAGAGAGAGAGAGAGAGAGAGAGAGAGAGAGAGAGAGAATAGAAAGAGAAAGAGAGAATAGAGAGAGAAAGAGAGAATATAAAGAGAGTGAAAATAAGAGGGAGAGGGAGAGGGAGAGTGAAAGTATATAAGTGAAAGAGAGAGAAAGCAAGAGCAAGGGCGAGAGCGAGAGCGAAAGAGACGCTGCCTGTCACTACAGAGTGCCGAATTATGAAAATACAACATAGGTTCGGTTTAGGCGGAATAAGTCCGGATTGCGTCTGGATTTACCCCTTTTTACCGGGGCCTCTTCTCCATTTTCTCTTCTCTCTCCTCTTTTATTTTCTTTTGCGATGGGAACACGATCGCACATGGACTGGCACGCACACACGGATACACACTCGCAAACATGCACTGGCACGCACGCACGCACACACACGCGCACGCGCACACGCACACGCACACGCACACGCACACGCACACGCACACGCACACGCACACACACACACACACACACACACACACACACACACACACACACACACACACACACACACACACACACACACACACACACACACACACACACACTCACACTCACACTCACACTCACACTCACACTCACACTCACACTCACACTCACACTCACACTCACACTCACACTCACACTCACACTCACACTCACACACGCACACAAAACAAAGAAGGGAGGCGGAAGTGATAGAAAAGGAGGAGGAAGAGGAAGGGAAGTTACTGTGAGGGAGGGAAGTTATTGTGAGGGCGGGAAGTTACTTAGAGGGAGGGAAGTTATTATGAGGGCGGGAAGTTACTGTGAGGGAGGGAAGTTATTGTGAGGGCGGGAAGTTACTGTGAGGGAGGGAGAGATAGGGAGGTAGAGGAAGGAGGAGATTGAAAGGGGGAGAGATAGAAAAAAAAAACAAGAAGAGAGAGACAGATGAGGCGAAAAGAAAGAAAAGAGAGCGAGGGAGGCGCAGTCGTGTGGCTCCCGCCTTCATCTCGTGGCTCTATTAGTGCTCGTCCGGGAGCCGGCCGAGGCTCCTTGCGCTGGCCAGGGTTTTCTTTCCTTTTTTTATTTTGTTTATTTTTTTTCTCTCCTTCATGGCTCTTTGGTCTCTTTTTTATCGTAATATTTCTTTTTTTCTTACCATTTCTCGTTCTTTTCCTTTTCTCTGTATTTGTTCTTCTTTCTTTTCCATTTCTCTTTACTCCTCTTTCGTTTTATTTTCCTTTCTTTATTGTATATCTCTTTCTCTATATATTGTTTTTTGTCTATTTCTCTTTCTCCCTTTCTATTTTTATTTATCTCTCCATTTATATTTATCTTTCTCTTTCTCCCGTTCTATTTCTATTTCTATTTCTCTTTCTCCATTTCTATTTCTATTTCTCTTTCTCCCTTTCTGTTTCTATTTCTCTTTCTATCTCTCTTTCTCCATTTCTATTTCTATTTTTTTCCATTTCTATTTCTATTTCTCTTTCTCCTTTTCTGTTTCTCCCTTTCTGTCTGTCTTTCTTTATTTCTTCCTTTCTTTCTCTCTCTCATTCTTTCCCATTTCTCTATCTTTCTCTCCTCAGGGATAGCATTACACCGGCGAATGTGTATATATAACGTTCTCCCTATTTTTTACGTCTGCATTGTTGTATCGTTGACTCCCTTTCTTCGCTTTTTATGAAGGCCTTCTCTTTTTTTGTTGATGTGTGGGGAGGGGGGGGGGTTGGAAGCTGGCTGTTTCAGTTGCTTTTGCTCTTTCATCTATTTCGCTTACTGTTGTTGTTGTCTTCCTACTCCTACCCTTGTTCTTACTCTTACTCATCCCCCCCCCCCCCCGCCTCCACCTCCTTTTCTTCCTTTTTTTTTTTTCGTCGTCGTCCGCATCTTCGTCTTTTGCCTTCTGCTTTAACGTTTTCTTTTTTTTTCTTCCTCTTCCTCTTACTCCTCATGCAAGTGGGTTTTCTTCTTATTTTTATGATTATTATGATTACTTCTACTACTACTATTACTACTACTGTTACAACTACGATTACTACTATTACTACAACTTTTACTCCTACTATTACTACTACTATTACTACTACTATTACTACTACTATTACTTCTACTAATACTTCTACTATTACTTCTACTAATACTTCTACTACTACTACTACTACTATTACTACTACTACTACTACTACTACTACTACTACTACTACTACTACTACTACTGTTACTACTATTACTACTATTACTATTACTACTACTACTACTTCTATTTCTACTTCTACTTCTATTGCCATTGTTATATTTGCTGCTGCTGCTATATTTATTGTTATTCTTGCCATTCACGGCTTAGGCAAATAATGCATTTTTTAAAGAATAACTATTTAGTCAAAACAGATCATCATCATTCATGCGTGTGTCATATGTCATCACTAATAATTACCAGTTCCTTTTTACGATTATGCGGGTGGCCTTCATGCCAGAGAAAGAGAGAGAGAGAGTGGTGTGTGTGTGTGTATGTGTGTGTGTTGTGTGTGTGTGTGTGTGTGATAGATCGAGAGAAAGAGATAGAGAGATTGGGAAAAGAGAGAGCGAATATGAGGGGGGGAGGGGCGTAGATATAAGAATTATACCCGTATTTCCTGTGCTTGCTTGACTCCTCCCCTCCTTCTCCGTCCCCCCTTCCCCTCCCCCCTCCCCTCCTTCTCCGTCCCCCCTCCCACTCTCCCCCTCCACCTCCCCCTCCCCCTCTCACGACCTTGCCCTACGAGAGCGCTTGTGTGATCGCGACCCTTAATGAGGTGTTTGTCTATCCGTAGGCTAGAGCGCCGCCGGCACCGGAGCCCCGACTGCTGGTGCTACTGCTACCGCTTCTGCTACTCTTCCTGCTCCTCCCGCGAGCCGAGATCCGCGCCGCCGCCCGCCCCGTACGACATTTCAACATGACTGATACATTGTGAGTACTCCTATTGTTGTTTTTTGTTTTGTTTTGTTTTGGTTTAAAATGTCGAGCTTTTTAAAAAAAAAATCTGATAATGTATGTATATATTTATTCATTGCGTTATTGTATTTTGTCATATATGTGCGTGTGTGTCTATATGTTTGTGTTTGTTTTGAGCCGATTTTAAAGAATAAAGATTTTGTTTGTTCTTCTGGCTCGTTTTTGTGTGCTTGATGGCTGCTTCCTGTTGTTGATGTTCCAGCATTCGTTAAAAAAAAAAAAAAAAACGCTGTCATGTACAGACCGTCGGGGGCGTTTCGTGGTGATGTTTGGAGCGCCGTCCTGTAGGTCTTTCATCTCCATTAGCGTCATTATAACACATCACATATACCATATCATATATATCATATCATATCATATCATAACTCATATATCATATATCATATGATATATCATCATATCATATGATATATCATATCATATCATATATATATCATATATATATATATATATATATCATATATATATATATATATATATATATATCATATCATATCATATATCATTATATCATATCACATATATCATATCATATATCATATATCATATATCATATATCATATCATATATCATCATATCATATCACATATCATATCATACCATATATCATACCAAACCACACCACACCATACCACACACCACACCATCACCACCACCACCACTACTACTGATATGTCTTTACCAGCAAATTAAGTTTTACAGATTACTGATAACATTTAAGGTTTAAACTTTCAGGTTCTATAAAAATCATGTTTGACAGTTCTGTTATCTGATTTGTTGACACATGAATAAGCCTTTCATTTTTCATATTAATTCATAAGGAGCTTTCCATAAAGTACCTGATACATATCCTCAAATTTTTCAATTTTCCTACACACTTTTAGATGACCTACCCCTCCCCCTCTACTAATGTATGGATGTTTAATGCTTAGAATCAAAGAGAGAAAATTTTATCATAGGAGAGATACAAACCTAAAACAAAAAGTATCTGATGCATAAGATCCTAATTTTTCTTCATTTAAGAAGAAATCTTTAACCCATCAAAATATTTCGTTAGCCGCAAATCAAAAAATTAAGAGGCCTTAGGGAACACCTAATTATGCTTTTTGCAGACTCTAGCCTCTAAGAGCGTATGTACTTTGTGCTTTATGGTTGGTCCCGAAATGATTATCTTTTTGTGGGTGTCTGTGTGTAAATATGTGTACAGTAAGTGCACTTGTTTAATGTTCTATTTCATGTTTTTAGCTGTGTACCAATGCAGCTTTACATATTTATTAATGTGGATTGAAAACCTACAGTTACTAGTGAATGTTTGTGTATGTGTGTGTTCATGTGTGTATGTGTTTGGGTGCTTTTGTATGTGTTTATGTATGTCAGTTTGTATGTGTCCCTGCCTTCATATAGGTATATATGGAAAGCCCTTGCTATACAGATGCAGAGAAAATACATACAAAATAATTAGTGAATGATTTAATCAGATTTAGGTTTTTTGGATATAACAGATAAATTACATTTGTTGAATTCAAAACACACATGGAGTGAAATAAAAGGTTAAGTGTGATTAAATGGCGCAAAAGATAAGTAGGAAACATATTCAGGTCATATATGAAAATAGAGTTAGTTTGATTTTCTTTGTTTTTCTTTTTGATGTATACACTGAGATTTATATTTTTGATGAGTTATTAAAACCTGAAAATGTAAATTGACATATATTATGCAATGATATTAATAATATGAATCTTATACATGGATATTAAATGAATATGAAAAGCAAGGACTTAAAAGTGTAAGAAAATGTATATACCGTTAGTGTTTGTAATCATATGGCTTACTGAATTTTACCGACATCATTGTCACATAGTTTGATGTTGAAGCATGTTTACGTGAAGCCTTCTCATGCACTGGCCAAACTTTTTAGTCTCGTTCCAAGATGCAAGATTAGTGATGTAAATGAGCTCCCATTGAATGCAATTTTTGATGTTCTTGATTATGCAGCCTTTGGATGTTATTTTTGTCATTATTGTTATTGTAATAAAAAAAAGAAGAAGTTATTATTAATGCCATTATCTTACTCCTATTTTGATTATAGTAGTTATAATTACTGTCTTTGTTTTTATTATCATTGTATATATTCTTTTGTCACTGATGATGATAATAGTGATACTGAAAATAGAAATAATTATGATAATAACAATGATAGTGAATTACAGTTTGGCTTTAGGGGCTGCTTTGTATAGAAGATTTTTACTTGTCTAGAACAGAACT
>BOPN01001186.1:285306-290306 GCA_017312705.2 Penaeus japonicus | reverse complement strand
ACATCACCATAGCACCTAAGCATGGACGAACCTGCAACTCAGATTCTATCGGTTGATATGAAAGCATTGCAATGGTTGCTTATTGTTAATTGGTATCTTCACCTTCTGTCATATAGCAGTGGTTATTTGTATGTCCTTTTTGGGTTCTGTAGATATAGTGCTAAACATATATAATTGTCAAAGTTAAATTTGAATTTTTCAAGGGGCCTTAGATAAGTATACTATTCTGTTCAAAAATGTCTCACATATTCTGTATTCATAGGGCTGGAGACATACATATGATATATATACATACACTAATTTAATTATGTTTTGCTGTTACTTCATTCAGCTTGACTACATTGGATGTGCATATTCAGATGTTTAGTGATCTTTTTGCTATGATATCTTTGGCAAAAGTTTTATGACATACAGAAGGCCAAGACAAAATAGTTGTACAATTTCTTTAGATTGCTAAATGGTGAAATTTGTCGCTGAGTATAGTATATGAAAATAATGATTGAACGACAGAATCACCACAATGTTGATAAACTGAAAGGGAACCCACAATTTTGTGTATAGAGTGGTTGAAATTTTAAAAATTAACTTAACTTAAAATAACGAGTCATATAGTGAATGCTTATTTTGTATGTAAAAAACAAATCCAGTTGAACACAAGAGAACCTTGTTCAAATAAAAATTTTCAGTAAATGTTATGTATAGCCAGTTTTTCTGCCATTTTGCCAACATGATATGTAGAGTATTTTGCCATTCATCAACCAGTGGTATGAAGGTTATGTATGTTAGCTATCATAAGTATGTTCAGTACCAGCTTGGCTTTCAAAAATGGAATATTTCATCTTTTAGAAATATACGGGTATTGTAATATGAGACATACGTGGGTTTGCCTATGATATAACAGATATAAAATTATCAAGTTAGCTACAGGGATTGGTTTCCAAATATACTTTTGTTACTATTTTACTTTCATATTATGGGGAAAAATTATGTCTGCCTCCTGAATAAAAGGTTTTGCATAATTTCGCACTTACGAGAAGACCCAATATGTAGGGAGTATTTAGCCTCTGCTGTAAGCCTAAGTTCTATGTTGAGATTTCTTTGTTGATGTGAATGAAGTGTCTGACTTGTTGGGAAAACGCAGTTACAGGGATTCAGATAACTTACATATTTAGAGCATGAATGTACTTATTTATCAAACTGGTTTAGTCGACACATAAGGTGGTAGAACAATTAGATACAGGTGACAGCAGTACATACACATACTGAGCACCCATTTGTAGTTAGTCTGCACCTATGAGAGGAAGATCTTGCCATCATCTTCTTAGTTCTTAATGGCTTCACTCTGCACAAATCACATTTTATGGGAAATTCTTGTTGTTCTGCTTTGCATCATTCACTTGCTCATCAGCCAGCAGGAAATGGTAAGTTAATTATATGTAAATTATTTAGTTTCTTATATCAGAACCTTATATGATTAGTATTTAACACCTGTATATGTATACGTACATCTAAATGCATACATATATATGTACATACATACGTGTACATTCATACATACACGTACATATATACATACACATGTACGTACATACATACACGTGTACATATACATGTGTACATACATACACGTGCACATACATGCATGTGTACATACATACATTCACATGTACATACATACATACACGTATACATACATACATACACGTATACATACATACATACATACATACATACATACATACATACACACATACACATGTACACACATTCATACACTTGTGCATACATACATGTTTACATACATACATATATACATGTGTACATACATATAAACACGTGTAAATACATACATACACGTGTACATACATACATACACATGTATATACATACATGTGTACACACATACATATGTATATACATACATGTATACACATACACATATACATACATACACATGTACATACATACATACATGTGCACATGCATACATACACATCTACATACATAGACGTGTACATATATACACATGTACACACATACACATGTACATACATACACATGTACAAACACACACACACACACACATTCATGCATACATACTTATATACTTACGTTCTTACATACATACATGCATTCATGCATTCATACATTCATACATTCATACATACATACATACATACATACATACATACATACATACATACATACATACATACATACACACATATATACACACACACACACACACACACACACACACACACACACACACACACACACACACACACACACACACATGCATACATGCATACGTGCATACGTGCATACATGCATACGTGCATACATGCATACATACATACTTTCATAAAGATACATACGTACATTATGTTCAGTGTGTACACATATCTGTCATAGCTGATAAGGATAAAAACAGGCTTGTTGAAAGAGGCTGCTGACAGACTGGACGAGGAAGCCAAAACTGATTCCGAGACTCTAGTCTGTGCAGTATTTTAAAGAACTAACACAATTTCAGACACGTGTGCAATGGCTGTGGCAGTCTCTATATATTTGTTTATATACTGTACTTCCCTGTTTCTGCTACTACCTTCGTATTGTTAATGTATGGACAGTCGCCACATTTTGATTCTGGGACAAGTCTGATTATTAGAGGCACTGGTATGAGAATGTTGTAGAATTGTCATATTTTTCATCGACTTAGAGAGTATTAGTCCCAGTTGGTTCTTTTCCTATGTATGTTTGAATTGCGATTCTAGGATAACATAAGCTTAGCCTACTTTCCATATTTTTCACGTAAACATGACTAGCAGATGGGCTGTTTTATCAGTGGTATTTTCAATGTTTTTATTTTTTTCTGTTGGCATGTGATCTGGTGTTAACCTTTTTAGGATTTAGGGTAATTGATGTATATGAGATTTAAGATATATCCGTGTTACCTTTTGCTTTGACTAAATGGATACACCGATGTCAATATTGTATATTGGATTGGTTGAATGGACTAATTTTTATTTGCCTTTGTGAAGGTTAGCTCATGTAGTATTAAAATTATAAATATATCTTTTATGTCTTCGTGATACGTCGAGGAACAGCCATTGTATGGTGCTAAAAAAGGTTAAAATAACATTTTATAATGCCTAGTGGAAAAAATAAGATACGGTTATTGGTACGTAGTTACAGTAGAGCACATGGTAAGCAATAAACCATAAGTAAATACAAGATGGTAAACAGAGGAATGGATGTATAGGGAGGAGTTGAATCTAGGGAAAACAGCTAGCAGTTGGAATTAGAACCTATCCCACTTATTTTGCTCAGGGAAAAGAATGTCGCATTGCACGATGAATAAAGGAACATTTAGCCATCCGGACTATGAATAGAGTCAGGAACCAAGACATTTTGAGCATTATTGAAAAGTAAAAATTATGCGAAAATGTTTGGTGATTTGATGAGGCGAAGTACAGCGGGGCAAAAGTGTTGGCATAAGGTAAGGAAAACGTGGGGAGGGGGGTTGGGGGAAAGGAGGAGGGGAGGAAGGAAGAGGGTGATGGTAGGGGAGGGAGAGGGGGAGGTAGATGGAGGAAGGGAGTCGGGGGGAGACGGGGAGGTAAGGAGGAAGAGGGGAAAATTGCAAGGAAGGTGGATGGGGGAAGGGGATGGGGGGGAAAGAGGAGGAAGAAGGGGAAAGGGTTTAGGAAGTAGTGGGGGAGGTGGTGGATGGGAGAAAGGGAAAGGAGGAAGAGGGGGAAGATGAGTAGGATGGGGGAAAGGGAAAGGGGAAAGAAGAGGGGAGAAGGTAAGTTGGACGGGAGACGAGGGACCGGGTAATATGGGAAGGAAATGGGAGTGGGGAACAGGGAAATGGGGGAAGGGGGAAGGGGGAAGGAGAGACATTTAGGGGGGGGGGGCGTTTCGTTGAGAGTGCCAAGTGCGGTGGCATCCAGAGCCAGGTGGCAGCGGCGGTGGCGGGGCAGTGGCAGTACCCTTCCGATAGTGCCGCACCGCGACCACTCGCGAGGGTCGGTCTCTCGTCGCCTTTGTTTTATGGATTAATATATGGAGTTCAGTGATAAAACACGATGGATAATGTTGTGCTAATAGGAGAAGACTTGAACGAACACTGGTTTTGAATACTGAGTGAGAAGAAGGAGAATTATGAAGGGAACAACAAGAAGGGAGGGAGGGAAGGGGGAAGGGGGAAGGGGGAAGGGGGAAGGGGGAAGGGGGGAAGGGGGGAAGGGGGGAAGGGGAAGAGTCAAGGGAGGGGTATGATGTTTTCGAGACGCTTCTCTAGGTGTTGTACGTTTTATCAAACGGTGTTTTCTACCAGTGCGTGTGTATATATGTCCCTCAGTGGGTGTTATACTCTTTACATACAGTCAGAAGTGAATCGTTATCCCTTTACAGCGTGAATATTCTTAAACATGAGTTGGGGTGGATTTCCATGGCGGGAGTCTCGGTTTCACTTGTTTTGTTGTTATTTGTTTTTGTTATGTCAATAGCAGTAGTAACATTAGTGATGATAGAGGGGATTATAATGATATAGTGAAATAGTAACAACAGTTATTGTTATCATTATCATCATCATTAATCGTTGTCATCGTCGCATTATGATTATTATTATTATTATTATTATTATTGCTATTGTTATTATTATTATTATGATTATTACTATTGTTGTTGTTGTTGTTATTATTATTATGATTATTATCATCATCATCATCATCATCATCATCATCATCATCATCATTGTTATTACTATTATTATGATTATTACTATTGTTATTATTATCATCATTATTGTTATTATTATTATTATTATTATTATTATTATTATTACTATTATTATTATTAAAATTGTTATCATTATTATTATTATTAAAATTATTATCATTATCATTATCATTATTATCATCACCATCACCACATCATTCTCATATTGTATTCTTGCTCTTTTATTATTACTATTGTAGTTGCTGTTGGTATTT
>BOPN01001186.1:255306-275306 GCA_017312705.2 Penaeus japonicus | reverse complement strand
CACGAAACAGAAGACCCGCATTCTGGGCGGCATCCCTCCCCTAGTGGCCCTCCTCACTCATGACCTTCCCGAATTACACCGTAATGCTTGTGGAGCGCTACGGTAAGTTTGCTTGTGGTCTCTTGCTTTGAGAGTGCTTTGTGACCTTTTCTTGTGGGTAGAAGTTTTTGGTGTATAGCTGGTCTGGAACTCTTTCTTTTCAGTATTGATTGTGAGAGTTTTCATTTTGGTGTCAATATTTATATATTGAGCCAACAGTGTTTTTAAATCTTTATAGGTAAAGAGAGGGAGAGGAGAAATTTAAAAAGGGATTAGATATTTTTTATCATTATTGTTATCTCTATCTTTCCAATTCTGATCTCCATGTTTTCCAGCTTTAAAAAAAACTCTTCTTTTTAAGGAATCTGTCATATGGACGGCAGAATGATGAGAACAAGAGAGCCATCCGAGACGCTTCTGGCATTCCCTCACTAGTCAGGCTTTTACGGAAAACTCCAGACAACGAAGTGAAAGAGCTAGTAACAGGCATTCTCTGGAACTTGTCCTCTTGTGAAGTAAGTAATTCAGATAGATTTTCTAAGAAAAAAAAAAGAATCAATCAGTCAATCAATATCTCACCATCAAACAGTGAAAGAGTTTAATCCTTTATAAAGTTATATATTTATATTAAGAAAATGTATATTTATTTCTATTTTTGTGTTTGATATTTTGGTCATCTTGACTTTTTCTTTTATTGCTTTTTTCAGTTAATCATAGATAAGTGTAATACATTATTTAAGTGATCTGTTTCCTTCATGGTATCATTACCTCTGGATTTCAGGATTTGAAGCATAACATAATAGATGACGCTCTGACTGTTATTGTGAGTCATGTGATCATCCCATGCTCCGGTTGGGATGGTGGGGACGTCGAGCGTGATCCCAATGTGGATGTGTGGTGGTCTACTGTTTTTAAAAATGCATCGGGAGTTTTAAGGTGGGTCAAGTGTGCTTATGTCATTGTTTATATTTATATTTTTTTATTTATTTATTTATTATTTTTTTTTTTACACAGGTTCTTGTTGGTCATTTGGGGATGAGGTTGTTTACTTATGTTATCAGTTATCAGTTGAAAACTTACATAACCCATTCACACCGGGGCTACTCCGGCTCTGAATGGTCAGAATGCCGGGGTTTTCAAACGCATAAGCCTAATGCCTCGGGATTCTCGGGCGCACTAGTCATGAGTGTGAGCTGTCCGCTTGCTCACCTTGAGCGCCAGCCTTGACTAAATATCTTGTTGCCGGCGTCTGACCCAAAAACCACGAAACATGTCAGTATGTCAGCCGGCGCGAATGGAATAAAAACTTATATAAATGACATTATAATAAAAGTGAGAATAAAAGTGCTAATCTCTGTAGTTAATGTTTGCTCAATGTTTATGATAGTAGGGCTACCCTCATCATTTGCCACTATGTCACTTGAGAGTAAGTTTTATTCACTTTTCTTTGTTTTTTATAATACTTATAGGTGTATGATTAATTCTATAATTTTTTCTTATGTGTTAGGGAATGGCTATTAACACCCAAATGTGTGCCTTATCCCATTCACGCCAGATGATGTACTCGCACGTTTCGTGGTTTTTGCGTCTCTCTCTCTCTCTCTCTCTCTCTCTCTCTCTCTCTCTCTCTCTCTCTCTCTCTCTCCCTCTCTCTTTCTCCCTCCCTCCCTCCCTCCCTCCCTCCCTCCCTCCCTCCCTCCCTCCCTCCCTCCCTCCCCCTCTTCTCTCTCCCTTCTCTCCCTTCTCTCCCTCTTCTAGTTTGCATTCATAGGATGTTTAATCCCAACATGAGAATAATAAAGTGTCGTTTTCAAGTTTTGATTTTGAAAAGTGATAGCTTATGTAAAGAGAAAATTTTTGCCATATACGAACACGGTTGAACAAATTACAATTTTTCGGAGGAATAATTTTTGAAATTGTGACTGACTTTTTTTTATTCAGGAAATGCAAAGTAAAAGATATTATAGGGCGTGATGCTTCTTTTGCAAACGTTTTTTTCGATGATTTATTCAGTGAATTTATATCTAGAGCTGATTACTGCGAGATTATACAGTAGTCAGGATATGATTTGCAATTGCCTTCTCCTCTTTCTCTCTCTCTCTCTCTCTCTCTCTCTCTCTCTCTCTCTCTCTCTCTCTCTCCCTCTCCCTCTCCCTCCCCCTCTCCCTTTTCCTCTTCCTCTTCCTCTTTCCATATGCCAAAGTGTTATCATTGATTGGAAGACCAAAATTTTTATAAAATATTCATTGATTATTCTTATTATTATGATCAGCATTACAATTAGTATTATGATGATTATTACTATTATGTACTGTATTTAAATGGATGTATGTGGATATTTGTATGCATATATATATTTTTTTTGACAGGAATATAAGTTCTGCTGGAGAATATGCGCGAACTAAGTTACGTCAGTGCAATGGTCTAGTGGACTCACTACTCACAGTTATTAAGTCTGCCATCCAGGGATCTTCCCATGATAACAAGAGTGTTGAGAATTGTGTTTGTATCCTGCGGAACCTATCCTACCGCTGCCAAGAAGTCGAGGACCCTAACTACGACAAGAACCAGCCTCCAACTCAGTCACGGGCCACAGCCACAGCGAAGGGTAAGTTTGAGTGAAATGATTGTTAGTGAGAGAAGAAATGGAAGACATTTCCTCTGATTCTTTTTTATTTATTTTTTATTGACTGAGTGATTTGAGTGTTTTTCTTTTCTTTTCTTTAGAGTGCAATACATCAATTGTGGATGTATGTATAACAAGTTGATATTGGCTTAATTTCTTTCTAAGACTTGTTGCTGGAATAGAGAAAGTATAATTGTGAAAACTGGAGATATACAAATGATTTCTATATGCAATTATTATTATTATTATTATTATTTTTTTTTTTTTTTTTTTTTTTTTTTTACAAACTTGAATTTCCTTTTAGGTTTTCACACATCAGCACATAGGTGATATGCATTTTATTGATAAGATAAACTTTATTTAAAATACAGAGTGACGACCCATTATAGAAAAGAAATTTCACTGGAAAAGAATTGCTCCTGATAACTTTAAACCTTTTCTTTTGTATTTAAAGGTTAAGTAATAACCTGGATGTATGGGTATACAACTTCACTATGGAATGGTATCATGTCAGTTTATTACTTTTGGAGGAAGTAAGATGAAAATTGATTTGATTATTTTTTTCTGTAGAGAAAAATGTTTGATTGAAAATTTATTGATATACTGTTGTCAATCCCTTAACAATGGTTGATGTGATATCACGTCATGGCTAAGCTGGTCTTATTGCTGATGACATGAACACCTCGTCTTGGCTTTTATCTGGTTGGCTCGCAGGATGGTGGGGCAGGTAGTTCCTGGCCGCCACCTCAGTGAACTAATAGCCCATGGCATAAGGGCTTCACATTTCTAAATACCCTGGCATAATGGCCAGGTGGAGCCAAAATTACCCATCATTATTGGGATAGAAATGCACTTACAGCTTAAACAATCTGAAGTTTATGTTTTATATAATGATGGTTACACAATGATGGGAGACATGAAATTACAGGATAAAATTCTTTGCTTCATTGAACTACAGAGCTGTTGTTGGAGGAGAGTTTTGCTACTATAAGATACTACATCCGTCTAGATAGAATATATTTTATCCAGTGTAGTTTGCAATTTTTGCATGATAGAATCTAGTAGGGAAGTTGTGAAGGGAAGTTTTAATGGTGCATTTTCTGGATTTTTTTTAAAGCTGACTCTTGTATAAATGGAGAAGAAAATAGGTTTAGTTTCATTGAAGATTTGGGAAATACTCTGAAATTTTGTGATGTATTTGTTATTTTTCCTTTTGGTAGGACCCTGTGTGTGGATAAAAAAATTAAAAGAAAAGGTATTTGCCAACTTCACTATGTGTTGCTATTTTACATCATCAACAGTAACTTTGCTGATTTAGTTTTCCTAATTTTTTTTATTTGCATTTGTTCATTATGCAGAATATATTAAGGCAAGAAAAGTCATTGAGAATATAACACACTCCATTTTATCATGAGTCAGCAGCTCTTAGACTAGTAACCCAGAGTGTGCTATCTACCAATCCTGTGATGGTTATGGTGTTTGGGAGAGTGTTAGCAACTAATATTTCATCAGATAGATATAGTTTGAAGTTACTGCAGGTGTTGTGATGACTAACGCAAAGCCTTGGTGGTTACAGACGGAGAAGGGGAAGGGACGGACACATGTGGTAGGTCTTCGGAGCCCAAGGACAACCTGTGTAAGCCTTCTAGTCTTCTTAATCACCATCCTCTTTTTTCCCCTCTCTTCTTAAAAAAACCTAAATCCCAATCCAGATTTAGAAAAGGAGAGCAGAGGCTATGATATATATATATTTCTAGATATATATATACACTTTTTTTTGTATGCATGTTATCGTCACTGCCTGCCTGCTGCTGTTGCTGCTGGAGATGCTGCTGCTGGTGACAAGCCAGATGTTTACACCAGTGCTTGACCCTTTTATTTGACTTGTTTTCTTTGCACAGTGCTGATATTTTTAATGCTATGCAGTATCTTCTATAGTGCTATGATGAGCATGCTAGATAAGTTTTGACAAAATAGGATAAGGAAGTTGATAACACAAAATATTGATACTTTGATATGTGGTGAAAAAAATACCTGGAAGGAACATTGAATCTGAATGCCAGACACTTTTATTTTGTTTCTGTTTGCGATAATGCAATAGGCAGCTGTGGGAAGAACCATTGTGTGAATAATGTCTTGGTTTAACAGATTTTATTCTTTGTTTGCTATATTTTTAATCTCATTTCCTGAAGAGAAATAAAACTTTTTCTTCATCCTCTACCACATTAACAAATTCTGGATATCTCTGGAAAGCTAATAGTATTCTATTATTTCTGTTACATAAATCCAAAAAACATGTCTTTACTCCTTCTAAGACATGATACAAAGAATTCAAACTTTTCCTTTTAGGGGATATTTTTGGGTTCCATAATGTGTAGCATTAATGCTGAACAAGATTAAAATAAAACAGCGAAAGGAAACATAGGAAGATATAGGAGTATGCCGAAGCCCTTTTTGTTGTATTAATTCCTTAAGACATTATTCCCTGAGGAAGAAATAAAGTGAAAGGGCCTTTGGCATACTCGTATTTTTTCCTGTGTCTCCCTTTGCTGTTTTATTTTCAGTTTCCATATATACTTCTCTATGTTAGTTTGATTTTAAAGATGTGTACAAGCATATACTGTAATTCAAGAAGCTCTCGTTTTAGTATGTAACGTAATATCTAAAAAGATGTTTGTTTTAACATATAATTTATATAATTTGTTATAGCATATGATAATGTAAAGTATAATTTTGCTTTTGGTTCTATCAAAATGTACAAAGATACTTTCTGGCTGCAAACTCCACTAGTCATAAAGATAAGAAAAAATGTATAAAGCGTTCAAGATAATAGTTAGATAGGAAGTATGAAAATGGAAATAGATGGCAGTCGACAAAATCCCTATAAGTGGAAAGTTAGACAAGTAGGCAATAGATTATGTTAATAGATAGAAAAATAGTGTAGGCATGATAGTGTAGAAATGTGCTTATAGACAATTGGTAGGATGTTCACTGTTACACTAGTTGCATGACTATACATATAGCTTCAGGTCAGCATGAAATATATTGATATTGTGATTGCATTATTATTGCTTGAATGCTAAACATATTTTTTTCAGAGATTTTTTTTTTTTGTAAAGGGTAAAGTAAAGGAATATTTTTGATATATAGTATTTGAAAGATTTTGATTTATACAATTTCATGATGTAAAGGTAGAGTTGGTAAATTAAGAAATTATTTTGAATATTTAAGACAGGTTGACTTTTGAAGCTCAAGTAATAGAGAATATATTATATCTCAGTTATATTATATACACTTTAGTTTGTTTCATAAATGGTTTATTCAGTTATATTTTTTGAGGTATTGAAATAGAACTATTTTCTCCAGAATTTCATTTTATATTACACTTTGGTGAAAATAGAACCGTTCTTTTTATATGAAATCAGAATTGAATATCAACAGATCCAATTAGATTAAGCAGTCTGTTGTATGCACTATTTATACAAATTATATGCACAATTCTACTATATATATATTTATATATATATATATATATATATATATATATATATATATATATATATATATATATATATATATAGATATATAGATATATAGATATATAGATATATAGATATATTTCCCCTAATCGTTTGCCTTATGTTTTGGATAGATGTATTTTTTGAAAAAAAAAAAACAGTATATATATATGTATGTGTGTATATATATATATATATATATATATATATATATATATATATATATATATATATATATATATATATATATATATATATATATATATATATATTTCTTATCTGTCAGTGATATGATGTTTGAAGTGTATTGCACCCGCTTATTTGGAGATGGTATTGTATTGTGGGCAGCCAGTGATAATTTTTCATTTTGTAACAAGATATAAACACACCTCCTTATACCTTATACCTGTGTCTTCCTACATATTTCTTTCCTCGTGACTTAAACAGACTTCTAGACAAAATCCTAAATTTTTCTGCAATTCGTATCCATGCCGGACTCCTCTCCTTGACTTAAAAAGCTATCCCCTTTGCATCCTTGCCTCACCTCAGAAAGCTATCACCTCATATCCTTTCCTGAACTCAAAAAGCTTTCATCTTGCCGCCGGTCCTTGACTTTTAAACCATTGTAAACATCCTGTATACACTTATTAAAACAAAGTGTTTCTCTCTCCTTATTTCTTGTCCTTTTTTTATTTTCATTTTCTCAAGACTTCCAGGCCCTCCCTGTTTGTGTTTTTTTTTTCTTCTTCTTCGTATCTAGTTGTCTGTTTGTCCTTCTATCTATTTATTTGTCGCTTTTGTTTTTCTCTGTCAATGTGAATGAGTCAGTGAGAGAATAAATGAGTAAATAAGTAAGTATGTAATTATGTAAGTTAGTGAGAGAGGGCAAATGAGAGTATGGAAGAGTGAAAGTGCAAAAGAGATTGTTGTGTATATACCATATGTTCATTATGTATGAATGTATCTGTAAATTCATATGGACATACATTTGTACATACATACATACATTCACACATACGTCCACTTGTCATATGTAAGATCATATTTTACTTTGGTTTTATTCAAAGTTTTATAAATTCCCTATAGCTTTTTATTTTTATTTTTAATTTTTTTCATTTCTTTCATTTCTTTTAGAAAAAATATATTTTTCAAATTTGCTCCAGTAGTCTTATTTTGTTCTATAACAAAATTAGGCAACTGGAACAGTTATCCATCCTTATAGTAAAAGTAAAAGGTAAGAAAAATTATGATAATGAGCATAATGCCCAACACATACTCCACTGATGGCACATCTTATGCATAGTTTCTCAAATTGATGAATATTTCCTCTCTTTGGACTTGGATTTCTCACCTCTTCCCTTCTACCTCTGTCTTCAGTTTATTTTTTCAAGCTTGTTTCTGACTATCTTTCTCCCAAGTTTTACATACAGTAACTTCCTTTTGTTTTCTTTCTGAATTGCTTTCTTCTATTTTGGGCCATGAAGGTATTGTTTATTTTTATTTTTATATGTATAAAGTACATTTATTTATACACAGGCTATATGCACACACACAAACTGAAATGTACATACATTAACAAAAATACATACTTTTATATTTTCAGTTCATGACACCGTCATAAGTTTTTATCTGTTTATCCATTATTTTGACTTTTACTTTTTTTTTCTCTCTCTTTTTTATTTTTATTTTTTATAGGAGTATAGAGTTGTGTTCTTGTTATTCTTCCTATTTTTTTATGCAAGCATATAACACACACTACTTACCTCATGATATTACCAGGTGATAATCTCGGATGCTTTGGAGGAAGCAGAAAGAAGAAGGAAGCGGTAGGCGGAGCAGTGAAGGAGACAAGCACGGGGCAGCGAACCACAGGGCCTCGCACTGAGCCTCTGCGAGGCATGGAGCTCCTTTGGCAACCTGAGGTAGTAAGTACCCGACCCTCTCCCTTCCTCCTGCCCTTTACACCTGACTACAGCACATGCAGAAACATTACTACTACTATTATTACTACTACTACTGCTACTACTACTACATGTGCCTCATGGCATTCACTACAAGGACCTACGTTTTTCATTAGGTGATGAAATTTAGTAGTTAAGGAAGTGAAGACTTGTACATATTTTTTTGTTTTAATGTGGTGTTGTGGTGACATAACTACATATTCTGATTGGCATTTATAGATGTTATATACTGGACTTACTTTTCTTTTTCCATCTTAGCTTTAATCTGATGCAAAGTGTTTGTTAGAAGTTCATTCCTTCTCCTATTGGTTCACACTGGATATCTTTAGTTCACTGGCTTCAAAATTGTTTAGTCTGTATATATATAGATGTGTGTGTGTATATGTATATATATATATACATATTATATATATATGTATATATATATATATATATATATATATATATATATATATATATATATATATATGTATATAATATATATATAATATTATTATTATCATTATTATTATTCAGTAAAATTTATATTGTGATAAAACATTGAGATTTATGCACATGTACAATGAACATATATGCACACAGGCATTCTTGGATGGATGGATGTCTATGCATATGTGTACATGAATATATAAAGACCACACACTCACAAGCACATTCATCTAAACTTGGGGACTGTCTTAAGACTCTCACTCACACTCTCTCTCTCTCTCTCTCTCTCTCTCTCTCTCTCTCTCTCTCTCTCTCTCTCTCTCTCTCTCTCTCTCTCTCTCTCTCTCTTACTCTCTTACTCTCTTACTCTCTTACTCTCTTTTACTCTCTCTCACTATCTCTTACTATTTCTCACACTCTCCTACTATCTCTGACTCCTCTTCATTTCTCTTTCATTCTCTCTCCCTCTCTCACCCTTTGTCTCCCTCTCCCTCTCTCCCTCTCTCTGCCTCTCTCTGCCTCTCTCTGCCTCTCTCTCTCTCTCTCTCTCTCTCTCTCTCTCTCTCTCTCTCTCTCTCTCTCTCTCTCTCTCTCTCTCTCTCTCTCTCTCTCTCTCTCTCTCTCTCTCTCTCTCTCTCTCTCTCTCTCTCTCTCTCTCTCTCTCTCTCCCTCTCTCTCTCTCTCTCCTTCTCTCTCTCCTCCTCCCCCTCCCTCCCTCCCTCCCTACCTACCTCCCTCCCTCTCTCCCTCCCTCCCTCCCTCCCTCCCTCCCTCCCTCCCTCCCTCCCTCCCTCCCTCCCTCCCTACCTACCTACCTACCTACCTACCTACCTACCTACCTACCTACCTACCTACCTACCTACCTACCTACCTCTCTCCCTCTCTCCCTACCTCTCTCCCTCCCTCTTTCCCTCTTTCCCTCTCTCCCTCTCTTTCTCTTTCTCTTTCTCTTTCTTGCTCTCATCTTACTCACGCATTCTCTCACTCATGTTTTCACACACAAGCTGATGCATGCACACACAGGCTCACTTACCAACTCACACCTTAAAAAGGGGACGACTGGCAGCAGTAGAAAGAAGACATAAAACAAGTAAACAAATAAACAGACCAATTTAATGGACTAAAAACCTTTCCTTTTGCCATGTCTTTCTTGCAATTATTTTCTTTAGTGATTGGGAAATAATGATTATAGAACTGCAGTTTCATGAAATAGTAAGAATTACCTTTATTTGAATTAAACTTTTCTCAGTTGTAAAACATTACATACTTTATCTCAGCAATATGTTGATTTAAAATGACATTCTTTGTGAGTATATGTTACTTTTTCCCCCTTGGATCAGATAGTACATAAGGATGATTATAATAACTTTGTATATATGGGCATTGTATATATTATCCTTCAAGAAGAAAAATGGAACATTTATATGCAATTTCCTGTTTTATGTACTTTGTGTTTGCAGTACCTTATAGGATGCATTTGTCCAGGTTATTATTTGTTAGAATATTAACTTAAGCTAAGAGTGATTTAAGGGTTTTGATAATTATTATTGTATTGTTTTAGTAAACAAGTTAGATTTGATTGTTGCTTATGTAATAGTAGTATCTCAAGAGGGTTAATAGTAGATGGATGATTGCTTGTCAGAGGAAGAATGCAAAATAGGATATTTTTCCTTAACCCATTTGCACTGGATGACGTGTTGACACGTTTCGTGGTTTTTGCGTCAGACACCAGTGACGAGATATCTGGGCAAGGCCGGTGCTCGGGGTGAGCGAGCGGGCAGCCCAGGCTCGTGGCTTGTGCGCCCAAGAATCTTGAGGCGTTAGGCATGCGTTCGGAAACCCTAGCATTACGACCATTTAAAGCCGGAATCGCCCCAGTGTGAATGGGTTAATTGAAGAAAAATATATTGTTAATATAAAGGTGAAAAGATGAAATGAAAGAGTGGTAAAATTGGATTAGATAAAATTATAAGATCTTTCTATGCATAAATGCTTTCATTTTTTTTTTTTACTTTCCTCTTTTCAACCAGGTTATTAATCACTGATTTTTTTTTCCCGAACATCCTTCCAAAACCAGGTGGTGAGTTCCTACCTAGCGCTGCTCTCAGACTGCAGTAACCCTGAGACCCTAGAAGCAGCTGCTGGAGCTCTACAGAACCTGGCTGCGTGCTACTGGCAGCCGAGTATAGATGTAAGAGCTGCAGTCAGAAAAGAAAAGGGGTTACCCATACTAGTAGAACTTCTTAGGATGGAGGTGGACCGGGTGGTGTGCGCGGTGGCCACGGCCCTCCGTAACTTAGCCATAGATCAAAGGAACAAAGAGCTGATAGGTAAGAATACTTGTTTATGTCATAGGTATATTTTATCTTTATATTTGCCTTATGTTAGTCTTTGATTCTATTATTTGTATTATTTCTATTCTAGTATCATCCATCACTATTACTATTACTATCAATATCACCATCATTATTACTGTCACCATCATCATTACTGTCACCATTATCATCATTTTAATCATTATAATCATATCATAAGTATTATTTAATCAACAATCCCCATTTGCTTTTCCCACATAGGAAAATATGCTATGAGAGATTTGGTTCAAAAATTGCCATCGGGAAACACCCACGATAGTGGGACAAGCGATGAGACCATTGCAGCTGTTTTAGCCACCTTGAACGAAGTAATTAAGAAGAGTGCAGAGTTCTCGCGTTCTTTGCTAGATGTGGGTGGTGTTGAGAGGCTGGTCAACATGACCCGGCATCGTGGACGCTATTCAGTTAGAGTTGTCAAGTTTGCCTCACAGGTGTGTCTCATGTCTTTGTCTTGATTTTTTCAGTGAGTTAGAATGTTTAGATGAGGGAGGATGTTGCTCTTTGGACAGGCAAGGAAATACTTTAATTGATCCATGGGCTTTGGGAGAACAGGAAATTATACAGACAAAGAGAACAAACAAAAGAATATGATTTTTGAGAGGAATTCGTTGTATGTGTTGATATACTTTTTCTTTTTATTCTGAGGGAGAGAGGAGAGGGAGAGGGAATGCATGTATATTTGCAAATCTGCTGACATATAATCATGAAGATTATTATGATTTAACTATTTTATATAAACACCACTTTTTGAACCAACCCCAACAGGTGCTGTTTTCAATGTGGGGACACCAAGAATTACGAGAGGTCTATAAAAAGGCAGGCTGGAAGGAGCAGGACTTTGTAAGCAAGAGTGTAGCTGCTCGTAATGCGGCAGGTGGCGGTGCTAACTCTCCAACTGCCAATAATACACTAAATCGTCCAATGGCCTCGCAGGGGGGAACCCGTTACGAAGACAGGACGATCCAGCGGGGGCAAGGAAAGGCTCACCACCAGTATAATCGGGTCAGTGATTAGATGCACCAGAAGAGATGTCAAGAAAGAGAAGAGTTGTGGTCGGTAAAGAATCTTGGAGAAAGAGAGAGAGAGAGAGAGGAAGAAAGCAAAGGAAAGGAGAACACAGATGGACAAATGAATATTTACTGATGGACTTGGTAGAAGAGTTCATGTTGTTATGGAATTGAAAGAGTAATTTAAGTGACATACTTGTATAAAGTAGATGGATTTGGATATCAACGTAGGAAGACTGTTTGAAGTTAGATGCTTGTGAAAGTTCCAACTTTTTGTGATTTGGTAGCTGGCAGTGAATCTAGGAGGGAAGTTATTTACATTTTATATTTATCTATAGATGCTTCTTTTAGGATTAACCTTACAAGCCTTAGTATTTTGATTGCTTTCTGTGGCAGAGTTATGCATTGCTTACAAAAAGAAAATGCTTTCCTTTTCATCCTTACTAACTTGATAACATTTATTAGAATTATTTAAGTGCCTTTGTCCAGTAATTTGGCAGACATGGAAATGCGTTTATTCAGTAAGTTTGGTATAGTAGTTTTAGGAGTGAATGAGAATTATTTTAAGTGAAAAATATCCATAAAAATGAATATTTGTCAGAAGGGATCTATTATTCAGGAATTTAGAAGACATAAATCTGTTTTTGTGATTATATATGACTATTATATCAAAAAGTAAAAGATAAGGATAAGCCAGATTTGCGGAACAGATGCTACCGGCGGGCTTGTATGCACTGAGGCGAGCCCACAAAAAGTGCAAGGTAGATTAGATTAAAATAGAATTGATAATGCTTTCTAAGAATTAAAAAAAATGATAATGGTTTCCACGAATAAGGAAAATGAATAATGAATAACCTTGGTGACAAATTTATAGATCATCAAGACTCGTTACCTTTTAGAATAAGAGAGTGAGTGTGAGAGTAAGAATGAGTGAGGGAGAGAGTGTGAGAGTAAGAGTGAGTGAGAGAGTGTGGGTGTGAGTGTGAGAGAATGAGAGTGTATGTGTGTGTGTTTGTGCGTGCGTGCGTGTGTGTGTGTGTGTGTGTGTGTGTGTGTGTGTGTGTGTATGTTTGTTTATGTATGTATGTATGTATATATATTTATGTGTATATATATATATATATATATATATATATATATATATATATATATATATATAATGTATGTAAATGTATATGTTTATATATACATACATATAAGGACTTTTTTTCTCTCTTCAGAATTTAACATCCAAATTTGCACCAAAGTGGCATTTGTCTAACCCCTTACCCATTTTCCGCAGGGAGAAGAGGTGCCGATGGCGAACATGGGTTACAGTGGTGATGGGGGCGTGCCTCCTCCGGCAGGCGGGGTAAGACTGTATCCACCCATGCAGGTAGGTGACCTCTGACCCGACCCACACCAACAGCCACCCGCACCACTAGCACTGTGTTTCCATTACTAATACTTTTCCTCAAGTGTCATTGTAATCTCAGAGTACTCTCTTGCCGTGTGTTTTAACATTTGCAATATATTCAATCAATATAATTGCAGTAGAGAAGTTAACATTCTTACCTAAATTTTTGTTCTCTTTGTTCTGGTAAATTCGGAATTGTATGGTTATTTTATTAGATTGATGTTTCTTTTAAGTATTATGTCAAGTTGTAACTTGATGTTGATTTCATGAGCATGAATTATTTACTGATGTTGGTATTAAAAGATATTTAACAGTCAATACTTTATTATTTTGGTATCAATTTTTGTGTGTGCTGATTTTACTTTGACAACTTTTATGAAATAAGATAATCCCAATGTATAGTTGTTGTTTTTAGATATACAGGGAGGAAATTTGAGTCAGAATTAACGAAATAGAAACTTGTTTATGATGCATCAACTTTTGATGTTTTATTTGTAGTATCATTTGATTAAAGAAATATTACATTCATTGTAACTTCATTTTAGTTTTGAGATTTTATAGATTTAGATTTATATGAGTAATTGTACATTAGTGAACATTTACTTAACTACTGATTATTTCACTTCAACTACAAATAAATAAAGTAAGAATATGAAAGTTATGTCTTACACAAAAGATAAAATGGAAAGATATGTTTTAAGAAATTTCACAAAGGGTGCCTATACACAAACTGGTTTAACTTTTTGAGAAAACTTGCAAACATTCTTAGCTATTTAGTAATTTTAAATGTGCAATAGATTCTTGAGCATTTATTCCTCACCTAAATGCATTCTCAATTATTATCATGATGAATATGGAAAGTTAGGAACTTCAGACTTTAGAAAAAGAGATCATTGTTGTTTTTTTTATATTTTTATATATGAGCTTTCACAAAGAATTCTTATACAATTGGGCTTATCTTATAAAAAAAATTCTTTCATTTAATTAAATTTTTTTTATTGTTTGAGTAACTGTTGTATTGGTGTTGGTGTGTGGTGCATGAGGGTGGCGCGTGTTACCCCAGTGTGTTGCATGCTCTCTGTGACTAACATGATCACCAGCACTGATGCATGACTCATCTGGTGCACTTACTGTGTTCTCAGTTTGCGAAGAATTTTGTAATGAGTTCACCCTCCCTCTGTACACCCACTGCGCTGTACATGGTCGGGTCGTCACAGTGCGTACGTAAGTTGCTCACGTTATCCTAAGCCTTTTAAAAGTAGATTGAAAGACAAAACAAAATCGGAAAGTTTTGTTACACATGAGAGCATGTTTTCAGAGGAGGTCATCTACATATTCATATTAAAGTGAGAAAGAACTTGATTCATTTTAGTTAGAAAGTTTCCATGATATATAATTTAGTTTGTATATTATACTGTCTTGAGTGAATAATAAAATGTTGGATAGGAAATTGATTTTGAAATTTTAAAAATGAATTTTTTGGTCAGACTTATTTAGTTAATTTTGCAAATATGAAAATAGTTTTTGTGAAAAAACACCTTTTAGGCTACAGAGAGCTAGAATGAACTTACTTTTATGTAGTAAAAGTATAAATAATGAAAAGTTTGACAAAGCAAGAGATATGATTGATGTCTTTTGATTATGTCTTAACCAGAATTACACTCTGATGGAGATGCAATTCAAGAATGTCAGTTGCAACTCTTGCTTTGTGAAGTGATTCATTCTATACCTTTTGTACTTTTGTCAGTGAATTTTGTTCATAGATCTTGACAGCACATGACAGACATGACAGACACTCATAGGTCTTTACTTCTACACAGTATGGCACAAACTTTCTTTGTTTTTCGTTCTTTTTCTTTAAGATTAAATATTCTAATTATCTCCAAAATGTTTAAATTATTCTTACCATGGGGATTAGAAACATGCTGAAAGTAACTTTGAAGTGTTAAATGAATAACTACAAAGTCTTTGGTCTTTGTTAACCCACGAAAAGCTCACGTAGTTGATAGCACAAGCTTCATAGGTTTACTTAGTCACCATGCTGCAAAAAACACTAATTTTGACACTTGATAGACTGTAGTTTCTACTATGCATTAGTTACTGTTTTGTTTAGATGATTTCCACTTGAATGTGGATTTTAAAAAAAATCTGGGTTTTGCTTAAAATTGTGATGCAATTTTAATCTATTCAAATGTGTGGAGGGAATATTTTATGTATAGCAGTAACTTGGCCCTTGTATTTACTGCTTTTAGAAGACTTACAGCTTATTTTTAATGTTCAATTTCAGACGATACATAGATATTTCTATGTATCTTATAGTTAATGTGTTTTGTTGTTGTGCATATGTCAATGTTATTAATTTAGAAAAGTTAAAAATTTTATGTAAGCACTACCAATTAAAAGCAGTCATTAATGGTGATGTCTGCCTGTGCCAGATTTTATTTCTGTACCAACCCATTGTGGATGGTGTCTAGCAAGCTAATTGGCCATCAAGGTGGAGAAAATGGCTTTTCCACTCCCCCTGATGGCACAGATTTGGTTGATGAATATTTTCCTTTAAATCCATCACAAACAAGGGTTTAGGCTGACATTGGAAAGCTGTAGCTCTGAAACTGGCACTGTGACAATCATAATACTTATGACTGTGAGTGAGCTTCAACAGTGAGCAGTTTCCAATGTTAGGTCATCTACACAATGACACCCATCTTTTGTGCCCAACTGGATTTGTAGTGTATTTCATGACACCCATCCACAATGAGTTGATATATATATATATATATATATATATATATATATATATATATATATATATATATATATATATATATAGATATATATATATATATATATATATATATATATATATATACATACATACATACATACATACATACATACATACATACATACATACATACATATATACATATATACATATATACATATATACATATATACATATATATATATATATATATGTATATATATATATATATATATATATATACACACACTTTTTTTTGTGAAGTTTAGATTCTGCCTATATGATTTTTTTCTTCTTCATATTTAAGTTTTTGAAAAGAAATTTATGTATCCATGAAACAAATTATCAAAATTTAATTGCTATAATATTGCATAGCATTGTCATTCTAATAGACATGACTTTTCAGATTACATCACAATATTCTGTCCATAATCTTAAAATTTCAGTAGATTTTGTAATAGATGTCAATTCATTACTGTGCATATCCGTAGATAAAAAGATACTGAATGTACAGCAGTTTTTATGAAAATTGTTGTATATCAAAGTCTATATGACATGTCAAAGATGGGGCACCTATATCACTGTGTGGCCTAAACAACAGGGTTCCAATGATTAAGCTGCCATTTATAAGGTTGCACACTGCTAGTTCTGTGATTTTAGTTGTTATTTGTCATATATCTGTATTTTCATGGTTTTTATACACAAAAAAGTTAAAAGATACATATTTGGTCAACTCGCTAAGGTTTTAGCAATATATACAGGTGGATGACATGCAACTTTTCTGTGCCTTGATGAATGTAGTTTAAATACAAACCATCAAACCCCCATTGACACCCATCGTCAGACCATAAACTTAACTGTCAAGATTCTTTTGATGCTTATCGGAAATGGGTTAATAAAAGTTTTAAAACGCATTACTCAAGCATGTTGAAAGTAGTTAATGGTGACTCATTTATGAGCTAGTGATATAAAATCAGAATTGGTTTAGTCTTTTTTTTTTTCCAAAATTCTACTTAAAGGTTACGTTTCTGCTAAAAAATCTTTGGCATTATATTGTAATTCTTATAAGTGAAAGTTTCTGTTCTAATAAATAGAGCTTCCCCTATAACCAGGTTACCCACATACACTCACACTCACACCTAACCTCTCTTTACCCTCACTCTATACTCTCACTCTCATATTTGTCTCTATGAACCATAACTAGCATATACACTAGTGTTAATGTAAGTACTAGAAGTACTTACATCAACACTTACTCTAATACTTCTGTTAATACACACACTAATATGTATACCAACACTCAACACAACACACACACTGCATTCTACACGTTCAATTGTGCAGACTTACACATACTGTGTGATTTATGATTTACGTTTTTATTGTCTGATCATATAATGATTATTACAAATGGTAAAGAATGAGATTTTGTACAAATATTAGTCTTTGATACAAATATGGTGATGTAGGACTCTTTCTTGTAGAACTATTTTATTGTAATGTTTTTTATAGATACAAGGAAAAATTGACTTTTGCTTGCGTAAAAAAGTTTAAAAAATGGATGATTTGGAGCCCCTGAATGGGTAAGGCTTGACTGCACTGTAAGTTGCTTGAAGCTCGACGTACACCAACGGTGTATTTGGCTTAACCCAGTTTCTCTCTCTTCCTCCCTAGGGAATTGGAGTTCCTCAGCACTAACCCAGCGCTCATGTAATGGTTGGTTAGTTGAGTGGTCGGTTGATTAGCTTTCTTTGTGTTGTTATCTTTCTTCTTTCTTTCTCTATTTCTATTTCTCTTACATTTTTTTTTACTTTCTCCCTTTGTAGTTTCTTTCTCTCTCTGTCTTTTGTAACACCATTCTTCCCATATGATTATTCCAGTGAACTGTATTATTTATTTATTTATCAATTTTTTTATGTACTTTGCATATCTGCATTAGTTGATTTGATTTTTGAGATACTTGATCTATGTTCATTGCATTCTTTAGATAACTCCTTTGAAGTTTATTTTAACTGCTTTTAAAGTATTTTCTGTAGATATATATTATTAACCAGATACTAAACAACAGTAGTTTGTAGTGTAGTAAGTAAACAAAGTATTTTTAGAGAAATGATATTTGAAATGAATACTGTTTTCATTGAGAATTCATGGGTATAATTTTTTTTCCCATATGTACGGTTCTGAATACTCTTTAAGACCAATGGGATTTCTAAAATTTTGGATTTCCTTTCTGTTCTTAGGGTAAGCCTGGCGAACCAGTCTACGCCAAGGTCAACAGAGACAAGAAACGCAACCGACAGTATGACAGCATGGGTCCCCAGTATGGAACGCTGGGGGGAGCTGATGACTGGGGTGGACCTGTTTACTCTGGATCTCCGGCTGCCTCTCCCAACTTCAACAACAGCGCTAGCATGAACAACAACAACAGCAACACCAACAACAACAACAATGGCATCCTGCTAGATAACGCTGCGGATGGCCAGGCTGGAGATTCGTGGGTGTGAGGTTTAAGACTCACAAGCCAAGGGCGCACTTGCTGTTCACTATACTGGGGAGGAGGATATGGGGAGCCGAAGCCCGACCTGGAGTATGTCCTGCTGCACGCTTCTTACCCTCCCAGGAGATGCCACACAAGATGACAAGAGGATGATGTTCAATGCTGGAGGGGACTGCCAATTTATTGTCCTGTAACTATGTGACAAAAAATATAAAACCAAAAAAAAAGTAAAAAAAATTACAAGTTGCTAAGGGTAATAATGATTATTACATTATTTCATCTTTTATGGTGGTTCAAAAAGTGGACTTTTGAGTCTTGACTGCTGATGTTTTGTCTGTTATATTGATGTTGACACTCGTTGTGCATGTTATGTGAACACTAGTTAGTGACAAACTCAGTTCTGTTAAACTTCTTATATGATGTATGACATGGGGGAAGAAGGCAAAGCTCAATTTGATAAGCAACTTATATATTTTATAGAAGCACACAGATGGTGCCAAGAAACTTTATTACTTTGATATCTTGTAAAGACAATATTCTGTCTCCCGTTACTCAAGGAGAGAGTTTATACAGCCAGTTAACAGACCCATTAGCTGGTGAATGCTTAGAGCAGGCGTTGCTTGTCTGTGCTCTTTGTAGACACTTCATTTTCTACCATTTCATATTTGACAATCCAAAGTGTGACCAATGTGTATTGTGAGGATTCTACCTGTGAGCTCTTAGTGTGGTTTTGCACACCATAGTCTGGACATTAGAGGTGTGACTGAAAGCTGCTTTGTGGCACAGCATGAAGGATAGAATATGGCAAGGATAGCTCTGCCAGCACAAATGTTGACAAGTGAGAAGCACTGGTTCACGGTAACTGAACCAGCCTTGCGTGTGCCAGGTAATTATTATGGATGGACGGGTTGAGGATTGCATGTGAGGCTTTGGTGCAGATAATGTTATTTGTGACATATTTTCTCCACAAGCGCACCACTCTTGGTCATATTTAATAACATTTTAGTGCATAGGTTGTTTCTTGAGTATAGTTTAATATTATTGTATTGCCGTGCCTCCTGCCGGTCCTAGGAGTCTGATGCTTTGTAGAAGGTCAGTGTAACCTTAACAAGACCTTCTCCAAATACCTTTCTACCTCCCTAATTTCTTCCAGGTTCCCAAACTCTTCTCCCTGGTAGGAACAAGCAGCTAGACGATCTAGTTCCTTCAACCTTTCACTGAGGAAATTTTGCTTTGTATGATACACAGTCGTATAGGTTTTATAATTCCAAACATTTTATAATGTGCACGGGGTCGGCTGATTTTTAAGTAGCTACTGTGCTGTCGTGCTTGTGTAATATATCTTGTATGATGAATGGTCATAAATAAAGCAAGACTTGTTCTTAAGA
>BOPN01001186.1:208891-233540 GCA_017312705.2 Penaeus japonicus | reverse complement strand
CTTGACTTCGACCAGATTCTTATAAATACTTATTTTTCAATGCCATTTCTAAAGAGTTACTACTTTAAAATGCTAATTCTTACATGTTCCCGACTCATAACACTATTATACAAAAGAACAGGTCTTAGCGAGAATAAATGGGATTTTGACATGAACACTACATGAAGCAATCAATTTCTGAACTATGGAACAGGAGCAAGTAAATGGAAAAGATGGTGAAAAGATAACAAATAAGTAATAGGACTAAGAACAGACAAAAAAATAATGTAAGGAGCATGTAAATAACTTGCATGAAGAGGAGTATACAAGATCATCGGTAAATGTGGATAATGACACAACCAACCCTCTAGGCACGACACGATATTTTTCTGGTAGTTTTCGTTGTGCTTTGTACAGTTTCGCTACTCATTTCCGCCAGAAACCTTTTGCAGAAGAAAAGGGTTTTATCGTGTTACGTCATAATTAAAGGTACATCATGCCGAAAGGTTTGTTTTTCCGCTACGGGTGTGTGCGTCTTTATCCAATAATACCAGATCATCAAATCATAAACGTTCCTATATTGAGTGATCCTATAGCACTATGGCAATAGTTAATAAACTTCTATTGTATACCATATAATATAATGAGATAAGGCTTCTAAACCTCCCTGACAATTCAGTATTAAATAAGGAATATGTCAAAGATCTACCTTGCTAGACATAAAGGTTTGTAGCCTTTTGCAATTGCAAAATTACGGAGGCTACAGCATGTAAAATGATCTGATTTCTTCCCATTTGAATTAATAATCAAATTACCACACACACTTCCCAAACAGGTAAAAAAAAAAAATCTAACCAAAAAAAACACTTAAAAAACGATCCCTCGCCTTCCCCAATCCCACCAATCTCTCCCAATCAAACCCAATCCCTAATCATCATTCCCAATCACTTACGTCAAAGGATTCATCCTGTGAGAGCTCCCCCTCGCACCACAAAACCATCAGAGAGAGAAAAAAACCACAAAACCGGCCTTTCTTTCCTAAAATCCTCGAAAAAAAAGAGAGAAACGATTTCGAAGCCAACACAGAGGGGTTTGATGTGGTCGCTTACAACAACAAACTCGAGAGACCCGTGGGTTATTTTTATTTTATTTTTATTTTTTGGCTTTATTTTGTGGTTTGTTGGTTGAGCCTTTGGTTGAGGTGGAAGATGGGGTTGACTGGTTGATTTGTTGTTGTTTTTTTTGCTTGATGGAATGTGTATGTATATGTGTATATGGTGTGTTTGGGTTACATGAGATGTGGTTTAATAATCTTTATTTGCGTATTGTATATAGATAAGTTGATGTTGAAATAACGTATGTATATAAACATACATGTATATACATGTTGTTTTAAGTTATATATAACTTATAAGTTATAAATATACAATTTTATCTTTAAAAAAATGTGCCTAATCAAAAATATAAAGCAACAACATAAAGTATCTATGTATCTCGATAAATCTGATTGTCGTTCATTGATAATATAGCCATAAATCAATGGGAATGATAACACCTCTATGTAAATTCCACAAAAACTCCTGAAATAATTCTGGGCATGAAAGTCATCGTTACAGAACCTCTTCCGGGTTGTGTAGAAGAGTTAAAATCAGATAAGCCCTTTTCCAATACTCCTAACAGACATGAGAATAATCACAAAACTATATAACATCATTCATATCTTATAAATAATATATACAATAGGGAAAATTATCCCTAAACTCTACATACAAATATCCAAATCGCAAGCTGGAACTAGAGCCCCCGAAACTTCAAGGCCCGAGTCAGGAAGAAGCAAAAGTCCACAAAAATCTCCCAAAATGCTGATCAAAGTGAAGGTAATATCGCACTTCGACACATTCTCTTAACACCCTCTCATAGCCCTCCAAAAGCATGACATAATAGCGAAGTATTGAGTCATATTAAGCGCGTAAAGACGAGAGATGAGCCGAGTGTCTTGCCCGGTTCACGAAGTTGACAGAATGTTTTGATTTTTTCTCTCGTCAATATACGGATTTTTTTTATTTTGTTTGGGAACTAAAGGGGAATTATTGTGTGAAACTTGGATGAATGTTTTGTTATGGTTTTAGCTGTGTTGTGTTTTGTGGTGAGTGTGTTTTATTTTCTGATAATTATATAAATAAATGGCGTTATCTGTTCGTGTCTTGAATGGAGAAGGAAAGGGTTATTTTGAAGTTGATTTTGAGATGTTTTGCAATTGATTTAGAGAGTATGTGTTCCCTCTGACTTACAGGGTTCCCCTTTCCTTCATTATTTATGTAAGGAAACTTCTTATGAGCCATGAAATGAAGGAGTGTGTGTATTTGTAGCAATGCTAGGATGGTAAATTTTTTGAACAACGCCGTGTTACTAAATACCACAAAAGTGGTATCGATGGATTCCTCTCAACCTCTACTATTCATATATAGTGGAAATAATGCGCGATTCCACCCCTGGACCCCACAATCTGGGTACCGACAGTTGGGGAGGGCATGAGGTAGATCAGGGAAATTGCGGGGTAAAATATAAATTCCAGGCATATATTGTATGCAAAACTTTAACCCAATTACCTACCAAACTTTGCCTAGTTTTCAAGTTAGCCCTAGCCAAGGGGTGGGCTTTGGCCCAGCCCTTTCTTAACCCATTCATGCCGGGGCGATTCTAGCTCTGAATGGCCTTAATGCCAGGGTTTTCGAACGTATAAGCCTAACGCCTTGAGATTCTTGGGTGCACAAGTTGCGAGTCTGGGCTGCCCGCTCGGTCACCCCGAGTATCAGCCTTGCCTAGATATCTCGTTACCGGCGTCTGATGCAAAAACCACAAAACATGTCAGCACGTCATCCGGCGTGAATGGGTTAAGGCACCTTGTGCTACTTAGGGGCAAATTTAGTATACAAAAGCTTAACATATTTACCTACCTCACTTTGCCTAGTTTTGAAGTCAGCCTTTGCCAAGAGGGGGGCTACGCCACCCTGTGGACCTCCCCTATTCAGGGCACTTCATGATATTTATGATACGTAATTAGTTCTGTACATGAAAATACAGCGACTACGAATAACCTTCACACTGTGCCATGATGATAGCAACTGAGTCCCCCTTGGCTAGGGCTTAATTCAAAACTAGGCATAGTTAGGTAGTTAGTGGGGTTAAGATTTTGCATACGAAATATGCCCCAAAATAGGACGAGGTAGCACGAAGTGCCTTAAAAAAAGGGACCCAGATTGTGGGGTCCAGGGGTGGAACCGTGCATTATCTCCACTATATATGAACAGTAGAGGTTGAGTGACTTTTGTGGTATTTAGTAATACGACGTCATTTGGAAAATTTACCCAAAATACCTGAATAACCACCATCCTCACCCTGATATTCAAACATGATTGTGTTTACATATTTATGGCTACAGACAAGCTGTAGACTGGAAACTCTTAATGAATTACCTGCATTTGCTGTTACGTTCTCTGAATAGATGGTGCAGTATTCCCCATTGTTTATAGTATGATTATAGAGTGCCCTCTATTGAGTGGTCATGTCATCATGGTGCAGTGTGGTCACAGCATCGTCATCTACAAAACTAATTATGTATCTTAAGTATCACAAAGTGCTCTGAATAGGCCTGGGCTAACTTCAAAACTAGGTAAGGTGGGGAGGGGGCCAACCCCCCCCTTTGGCAAGGGCTAATTTCAAAATTAGGCAAAGTTTGGTAGGTAATTGGATTGAGAGTTTGCATATGAAATATGCCCTAAATTCATATTTTACCTGGTGTGACACAGCTAAATTCCCGATGCCGGGACGTCATGCCAGTGTGACGTTTCTAATGCAATATTGCAATGGCCCGGCATAGGGGTTTTCGTGTAGTCCTGCCCCTTCAGGAAAGGGTTAATAACGTGATGCTGTTCGTAAAATTTACTGAATATTGGTGAAGCTTTGCTGACCATTATTGAAGCAAGGAGACCTTGGCATTGCTTGATGTTCAGATGTGTGTACTTTAATAAGCAATTGTAGATTCATCTTAATTTTGCAAAGACAACTTTTGTTATTTCTAATGAAGATAACCAAAACTGCCCTGACCATTAACTGGTTAAAGTGTAAAAGTTGAAAAGTTTAAACTCAAGCAAAATTTTATTGTTCTTATCCAAACTTCACCTATGCACCCAATGTTTATTGTAAAATCAACCTGAAGTATTTACTTGCCAGGGCATCCCCAGACACTTCCCCACTGTCATACTTGGTTCAGAGTATGATGAGGGTTAAGGTGACAGATTTAGTATTAACCCATTCCCTAACAACCTAACTGGCAGTCAGGACAGGCAATCTAGACACTGGCAATACTAGCTAAAAATTAAAGGGACAGGGAAAGTGTTTTCTCCACCCTCCTGACAGCACAGACTAGCCTAAAGAATATTTTTACATGAATCGATCACAAAATGCAGGTTTAGGCTGACTTAGGAACCCTGTTGCTAGTTAGCGCCGTTACAGCCATAATACTTCATAATTGTGTGTGCACTTCAACCGTGAGTAGATCGTGATGTCGAGTCATGTATGCATTGACACCTGTCTTTTAGGCCTACTCAATGCCATCATGTATGTCATGACACCCGTACTCAATGGATTAAAAAAAAATTAGATTTTTTCATTAAGCAGGTGGTATGAATTACGTACCAGTATTACAAAGTGTGTAAAATTTTATAACGATTAGAAAAGTAAAAAATAGTTAAAAAGCTGAATATGTATGTCCTACAATAAATGTAGAAATAGCATTAGTTAATGCATTATAAATTTGCCATCTATGACCTTCCTGGGAAGCTCAGAATTTTTAGTTGTGTTGAGGATGGTTTGAGATAACAAGGTTTTTGCATCCTTTGAACATCCCCCCCTTTTTTTAATTTCCTTACATCTATGAACACTACAGTATTTTCCTGAATACATCTAATGAGGCAGGCTAAGCTAATAATATTCTATTTTTCTATATAACTTTTTTTTGCATCTTTATGACAATCATTAGTTTTCTTCTACCTCAGCACAGTCTTATTCTGGATAGTTTAAGTGTGACAATAGAGGTTTATTGTAGGTATCTGACAGAAACTGAAATAGATAAAAGAATAATAGCAGATATCTTTAATTTGTAGAATAGTTTTTATGTCTTGGCCTCCACACTGTGTGCTCTGGCAAGGGCCAATGAACCTCTAGAAGAAATTATTTTTTGACATGATGCTGGTATAACCCAATGTTGAATTCGATCCTGCACACAAGTACCTACACACCTCGCCTCACAAGTGAATTTGTTAACCCATCTGCCAACACAATCTCAGAGGGGTTGATAATAACCATTACTCTCATGCGGCTGTGTTTTTAAACCATTGTCGACGGGGCTATTTTGGCTCCAAATGGTTGAAACACTGGGCTATTTCCAATGCTTAAGCCTAATGCCTCGGGATTTTCGCTATATGCCCAATCACCCGGCGCACCTGTCAGGGGGACAGCCACAATGAAATATCTCGTCCCTGGCGTCTGAAGCTGCCACCACTTGATGTGATATCTTGACACCCGTTATTAACGGGTTAACAGATAGAATAAATGTGAGGTGTGTATATGGCTGCATGCAGGATCAAATCTGTCTGTGAGTTATATCAACAAAGAGCCTCTTGTATATGTGTTTTGGATAGATGGAATATAGATGAGTACCTTATTTGATGCTAAACTTGGAATATAGATGAGTACCTTATTTGATGCTAAACTTGGAATATAGATGAGTACCTTATTTGATGCTAAACTGCTTTGTCTCATCAGAACATATGTGATTAAGTTTGTTGGCTTTTTCCAAGATCACTTTTTAGTCACTGCAGAACCTTTAAAAGTTTTCATTTTTATTCTGTCCTGTTTTGGATAATTATTTGTAGATCAAAGAAAAGAAAAAAAGTATTATCATACACAAGAAGTGGACTATCAGGGCGTTATCAGGTAAATTATCAAACTTGTATAATATTCAAATGCATGAGGATTAGGAAGAGAGATGGCTGCAATTACATTAGTTTCTCATTAAGCACTGATTTTAATTTAGTTCCTAGGAAAAATCAAGTCCAATTGATGGATGACTTTAGTGTGGAGGCTCCAATAGGCTGATGGTTACCAAGATTACAGCAAATATTAATCAAATAACATTCTTTCTTCAACAAGAAATTCAGATTTTTGGAAGGAGTCTATTTGTCAAGTCAGGATTGACAGAAGACGTTGATTGAATCAGATGTATTTGATGATGTTAAAAGGCTTAGAAATAAACAGAAAGTCTCAGTGGTAAATTCTAATGTTGAGAAAAGGGGGTTATGACAAATTTCTTGTTTTCACTTGCCTCTGGTGTTTTCATTGATTTCCAGTGAATTTTCTTACCACCTTCAAGACCTCCACCCAAAAATGCTAAATTATGAACATGGTTTGGATAAGGGTTAGAGTAACCTGAAATCCAAAAAAAGTAGAATGAGTTGTACACTAAACAACAAAAAGAAAAACATGAAAACTGCAGTTACTCAATTGATTCATGATTGTGTTTTCTTGATTTTCCTTTTAGAGTGAGAGTGAGTTAGTGAGTGTGAGTGTCTGGCTGTCTTCTCTCTCACTCTCACACAGACAGACAAAGCATGAAGAAAAATAAAAGGAGTATTTATAGAGAAAGAGTAAGAGAGAGGAGAGGAAGAGTGAGGAAGGGGATTGAGTGAATGGAGACTGAGCTTGAGCATGAAATAAGAGCTGTGGCTAACTTGCGCAGCAGGATGAGACGTTTCGGTTGTTAAACCCTCTTCTCTCTGGTTACATGACCATCTTTAATGCAGAGTTAAAATGCTAAAGTACATATAATGGATGTTTTATTTCAATGTCAGTCAGAATAAGATTACTTAATGTAATTTCCTTGTTCTTTCAGACCCTGACTGGAAAGGAGGTATGTATTTATGTGATATTTTAGTCTAGATTATTTAGAGTATCAGTGCTGTCTTGCTGTTATTTTTTAATCTTATGATAATGATATGAACAAGCTGCTCTTTAATTTTCTTATAGGAATATGTTTGTAGGCAAATCAACACATTGTACATGAATATTGACCATATAAGATGCCACATAACTGAAATACAATTGAAAGAAATAAACATGATTATGTATATATTTTTTTTCTATTTCCCTCTTCTAAAAGATTGAGATAGACATTGAGCCAACAGACAAGGTTGAGCGAATCAAGGAGAGAGTGGAAGAGAAGGAAGGCATCCCACCCCCCCAACAGCGACTCATTTTCTCCGGCAAGCAGATGTAAGGACTAGTATTGTGTGCATGTGTGAGGGTTAGCTTCAGGTCAATCCATAAGGTCTGGTTTTATTTTACCTGGTGCTGGGATAACGTCTATCTTTTATATGCATAAGAAAAAAAAATCTTTAAAGTGATGTATCCTTGGTGTTGCTTTGATATGGCAGTACATTAAAAAAAAATATGACTATTAAAAAGGTTATGGCATAGGGATGAAACTTCTGTACTTTCTATAATACATAAAAATATAGTAAGAATTTTTTTCTGTTATTAGGGATTAGCACATGTTTGCAGAAATGACTTAGTAATGATTCAGTGTTTATAATCTACAAAAGTCTGTGGAAGATCTTTCCTCTGAATATTTAAATTGATACTTTTCATTGTTCTTATGGTATTATTTTATATGTGATGATGATAAAAGAAGGGTGTACATTTAGAGTTTCTCAACCATTTATTTGATAATATTTAATAAGAAGGTAACATTGATGTTCATTTGTCATTCTTATAAACAGTTTTATTTAACTAGATTCTTGCACTATCCCCCCCCCCCCCCCCAAAAAAAAAAAAAAAAAAAAAAAAAAAAAACTATCCTCTTCTCCTGGCCAGCTGTTTCTGGGTCTAACCCTATCCTCTAGGTTTCATTTCTTCTCAGTCTGGGAGAGCTGTTTATTTCAGGAAATAAATACATTTATCACTGGTAATAATGATGCATTATAGAGTGAATATATTTATCATCAGATGTTTTCCTTTTTCTTTGTAGATTTTTCAATTTGTTGTGTATAATCTTTTGCATTTTTTAAATGAATGAACTCTTTTATCTTCCCTTGTAATGATTGCTGTAAGTACTGTGTTGACCCTTTTCCTGTATTATCTAAGAATTGATGATTTAACTATGCAAAGTTTCACAGCCATGTCCCTCCGAAGTTTCTGAACCAAACTTGACACTGAATCGATCTTCCACCCCCTCTCCAGGAATGACGAGAAGACGGCCGCAGACTACAAAGTCCAGGGTGGGTCTGTGCTCCATTTAGTGTTGGCTCTGCGAGGTGGATGCCCCCAGTGCTAGGATGACTGTGATTGTAGAGGAACCCCTTCACACCCTCTCACTTGTCAGAGTAAGGATAAGCGTGTCAGCTCTGCCAGGGACAAGATCTCAGCCAGAGAGAGTTGGTGGTAGCCGAAGCCAGTTTCATTAGCAAGTGGGAAAGCCTGACAACTTTTTTTTTTCTCTGTCTCTCTCTGTCTTTCTCTCTCTCTCTATCTCTCTCTCTCTCTTTCAAATTGCAGCTTAAGAAAATGTTGGAACCCAGTACCACTTACCACGATGTCACTTGGGCATTACAGCTTGCTAGAGAAATTGAATCTTTCAAAGTGAAAATTATTTTATATAAATACTTGCTAGACACCAACAAGTATACTCAACAATGTTAGCACTGAATGTTAAACCAATTGAATTGTATCTTTAAATATTTTACCTGTTTTATCATATATAATTGTCAGTACCAATTAACAACTCATTTAATTCAACTTTTTTTCTATGAATATAAAATAAGTATTGTCTCAGTGGATGCATCTTACAGCTATACATACATGCTTTATAATCAAAGTGATCTTGTAAAATCCAAAAGTCTCATGTTTCGCAGGTCAGTTCAGACCTTGGAAGGGAAAATACATTTTTGACCATGACATAGATACACCATTGTCAGCGGTTGAAATCAGCGTTAGTCACTTTGCCTTTTTTTCCGTTTCCCCTTCCCATCCCTTTCGCAGTGTGCTTAACTCTAGTTACCGTCTTTCGGAGTTGATGATAACAGTCGCAAACACCGTACTTGAAGAATGAAAAAAGTCAATGAATTTCAGTAATTTTATTTATTCTATTGATTACATTTCATTTTACCCCATCTGAAGAGCTGTACTCAGTGAGCTTTCAATTGATGTTCAGTGTGTAAGTCTTCTAATATGTTAAGATAGTCAGGAATACAATTTTTTTCTAAAGATATTGTTTTCTTAACCTTTCTATTATTAAAGAAGATATTTTGAATGTTTATGGAAAGTTGAGACCCTTAGCGGTGTTGGTATATATTTTATATATTTTATATTGTTACTATAAGGCCAATGGTAGCCTTTTTACATAGACTTAAAAAGATGTTGGTTCTCAAGAGAAATTAAGAAATAGAGCTAGTTATATCAGTATGTTTCAATCTCACTTTTATTATTAGCAAGTAAATAATGAACTGATTATTAGAGATGAATTATCAATTTGTACAATAATATTATAAAGTGCTAAAGCTCCTTATACCTTTCGCCATGAGAAATGGAGGGTTGTTTTTCTATTCCTTCCACCCTCTTTTGTAGTAGGAATAGCTGAAACCATTGCTGACGGGTGTTTTGGCTCCAAATGGTCGAAACGATGGGATATTACAAATGCATAAGCTTAATACCTCGAGCTATTCGCCTGCACTGGCCTCGGCCAATCGGTAGATGCGCCCAATCCCCCAACCTGCCATGCTGGCCAGAAGGATATCCATGACAAAATATCTCGTCCCTGGCAGCTGGTCCTGCCACCACTCAACATGATATCTTGTCACCCGGGGTTAACCCATTAACGACGGGTGACTAGATATCACGTCTAGTGATTTTTGGGCCACACGCCGGGGACGTGTTATTTTGTCCAGCCCGGCGCGTGGGAGGAGCCAGCGGCCAGTGCGGCCGAGAATCTCGACGCGTTAGGCTTATGCGTTCGAAAGTCCCGGAATTTTGGTCTTTTTAAGCCGAAATGGCCTTGTCGGGAATGGGTTAAAATGAGATGCCAAGGAGAATCTTGACTTATGGGAGTAATATGTAGTGCACCCAAGTCAGAAAAGAACATTACAAGGGGTATTTTATAGTTACATGGTCATCATATATATGTTGCAGTTGTTGGGTTAAGATAATTGTATTATTTTTGTTTGCAGTTGTAGTTAATATAAAAACTATGATAGAAAGTCGACACATTGAAAAAAACGGGTACATTTTATAATATATTTAATTTGATTAACAGAAACAAAATTTAAGATAGATTGAGTAGCTTCTTTGAATATATTTCATTACATAAAAGTAAATGAATTATACGTAAGTTAGGAGTTGGAATTCAAGGAGAGGTCAAAAGTTATTTATATTTAGTCAAAAATCTCAAAACCTGTCCCTTCCATCTGATTAGATCATATAAAAATAATTCATGCGTTCATATAATCCATAGTTGACATTTATCCTGCATGTTGCTTCATCTGCCATCTCAGAAGGTTGCAGATGAATCAACGCAACACTTGAGGTGTTCATGTATTGTGCAACAAAGAAGTGAGATGGGTAGTTGCTTCCATGCAAGATCAGATCCAGCTGTGGATTATATGAACATCTTTTTATCTATTTATTCCTTCTTTCAATCGGGGGATAGATTCACTTGCCCATTCTCTAGGATGGGTTTTATTTCTGAGCAAGGCAGCTTCACGCAACATGACTTGTCACCTGGAGTTAATGTAAAACATTTTTGTGTTATTATTTTGTTTTATTGTGTTTAGAGACTAATGTGTGTCATATGACAGGCTCTGTCATTGTTGCAGCTGACTAAAATTGTAGTATAGGATCCATATCGGTTCATTATTTTCTTTATACTCAGTGGGATAGAAGTATTGCTGTTTTATGGGAGGACAAAAGGCAAATTTATTTTTTCGTATTTATGTATTGTCATGAATGAATACGAAACATATAACCATCTACAGTGAAGATAACATGAAGAGGTATGGAAGAGGAAGGAAACTTATGCTTACGACTTTGAGTGCCACAGTAAAAGGCATCCTCACTGGCACAGGGGCACATTTTAGACATTGGGCATGGTTTGAGTTGCCATCCTCTTCTCGTTCTGCTTGCACATCCTTCATCGACGGTACTTTAGAGCAAGAAGTCACTAACTTGCTATAAATATAAAGATAGTGCTTGCTAGAGACTGTGGATGGGTGCTATTCAAGGCTCTCTCTCCTGTTGGTGCTAGAAGAAAGTGGTGCCATCTAGGTTTTGGAAGTTAGGTTTGCCTAATATTACAGTAATTATAGTAATTATGACTGCAATCATCATCATCACTCACTCCTTACTCATAGCAAATAAAGTAGTACAGTGATTCAAAATACCCGAACGTCATGTACATCATGACGGCCGTCATCAGGCCAAAGCTTCTGCGTCATTTACGTTGTGACACATTTACGCAATGGGTTAATATTAAATATTTGTCATTGTTCCAGTCAAGCACTATAGGCAATCTTTGTAGCATCATGTTCACATGTGATGTAGCAGAATTGACAATAAAGGAGTAAATTGATGATAGTTAAACCTCAGTTCAGTTCAGACAGATTTGCGAAGACGTCGCTTCGCCCGGGCTATATGCACGAGGCGGCCCGGCCTCTGCCAGCTATGAGTGCTGACTCATCTTATCTAATCTAGTTAAACCTTAAGCAGTGGTGTGATTCTCTTTTACTGTTGATGGGAATGCATATGTATATTATCATTGATATTATTTTTATGATAAACACACGTTTTAAATGAGATGAAACAAACTAAGGTTTAACACATGCAACTAGAGCTTGAACGATTAAATAGAAGAGTTTAAATTGGGGAGATAATTTTATAGTATTAAGCAGACATATACTCTTCTATGTACTGTATAATGTACACTACACTCAGTTGAATTATTTAGGTCTGTATGTAGTGGTTTTGTTAATTCTGAATTTAGATTAAAAAAAAAAAAGGTTTTGATTGGGAATTTTTTAGGCTGAATAAATATTTTTATTATTATTTATAAGTGTATATGTATATATACATTATAGTTGTGTATTTGTAAAAAGGTGTATATTTATTGTTTTTATGTATTGTGTTGCTTTTCTTGATAAAAAGAAAAATCACCTATAATGCAACTTTCTTATAAAGCAGGGTAGGCAAGCAAGAATAACTGTATTGAAAATTTATTGAAAAAGATAGAGAATGTCAGTAGTTGCTTTTTACAATCATTAAATGTCCAGTATATTTTAAACAAATCACTATACATTTGACACAAATCTATCTAATAACACTACTTACAAGCACTGTATAATTTCAAGTTAACAGCTTTCTTGTGATTAGAAAAAAATAACAACTGCATTAATTTAACTATGATCTCAACAATGCCAATATAGCCTAAGGAAAGGAAACCTCTACCAGTGCTTTCATTTCTATAATTCACAAAGCTATATACAAAAATAAGAAACAAATGTTCCACGTTCCTAAAAAATACTTGCTACATTCTAATGCATATATGGTTATCATTTCATTATATATATGGCATATACTGTACTTTTTGTTTTCTTCGATAATCGTCAACAGAAGGAGATTTAATAAAATGCTTTACCAAATTAGGAGATTTACAATAACTCTCTCCGACGTAGTTCACACAATTTCCTATCACAAGCAGGCATCTCGATTCTTCTGACTGGATTCCCTGTCCTGGAATCACATGGGCACCTGGTTCAGGTCCTCCAGTTTGTCGTAGTCTCCCTCTCCGTTGCCGCTGCTGTTCCCTCCGTTGTTTTTCTCGAAGAAGTCCCTCTCCACCACCTGGCAGAGTTTGACGAGGTTGCCAAAGGACCGGACGATGGTTGCCAGCCGGTTGTCGGGGAGAGGCGTAGTCAGGAGTGTGAACAGGTGGCCAAAGACCAAGGCATCCAGTTCAGTTGGTCTGGAAAGGAGAGGAGAGGAGAAAATAGGTCAAAATGATGTGTATAAGAAATGTAACTATCATGGTAATTACTTAGGGAGCTTGTTTGTAAATAACAGTATTATGATTTTCTCTATTCCCCTCACCCAATAAAAAAAAAAAAAAAAAAAAAAAAAAAAAAAAAAAAAAAAAAAAAAAAAAAAAAAAAAAAAAAAAAAAAAAAAAGAAAGACGAAAAGAGAAAATGTCAGAAACAAGGATAGGTAGAGAAAATGTCAGAAATAAGGATAGGTAGAGAGAAAATGTCAAACAAGGGTAGGTAGAAAGAAAAAAAAAAAGACAATAGCAGACAGAAGAAATCAAATCTGTCGTCTTGTCTCACAATTCAGACTAGATTTTACAGCTTGGGGAAAAAACTTACTAAAGTAATTCAGCAAGTGTAGATTAAATAAAAAAAATAAAAAAAATAATAATGCCAGTCCTCATTTAGTAAATTACTAAAGCTCAGCATATTTTACTGATAAACTTTACCTTCACTACAATAACTTGCATCCCAAAGTTATCACTCGATAACTTTGGGATGGGGCTAAACATGCAATTTGTGAAACTAATTTACACTCGGATCAAGGCAGGCTGAACTCACCTATTTCCAAAGAAAAACTCGTGGTTATCGAGTCGTTCTGAGAGAGCGTTGCAGCAGTGCTCGACTTCGTTGTACACCTGGGAATATAATGAATAAATGGTGTTACAGACAAGATGATGTTCCCTGTAGCAAATCAACAAGAACTTAAAGCAGGGAACAAAGCCTTGCTACATGTTATTATTATATTATCAATCATTCATCACAGACCATCCATCCATCCAATAATCATCATCATCGATACAATTGAAGTCTCAATCAACCTCCTCCAGCGACTTCTGCTTCCAGCCGAGGACGCGGAGTCGCCGCCAGACCTGGTTGCGCTTCTGGCGGGTCAGGACGTGGTTGATGGGCCACGGGTACACGGACCCGTAGCGGGGCTTCGTCACCTCCTCGAAAGTCACGTGGTCCACCCAAGAGAGATACAGCTGCGGAAAGGATGATTATTATTTATTATTTATTTATTTCATTTTTTCTTATGAAGAGTTAAACGAATAGTATTTTTTTTTTTTTTTTTTTTTTTTTTGGGGGGGATGTCGGTTGAACACGTAACTGCCAAGTCGCAAAAAGGAGAAAAGTTCTGATGTTTAATAAACTATGGAATGAATTAATAAACAAACGCAATTTCCTACTCTGCACGCGTAACAGTGTAGTCTTCAAATATTTAGACATAATTATTCATAAAAAAAATATTACTTTAATTCTCACATTCAACAAAGGCACAAAAAATATCACAATAGCTGTAATATTAATCAACCAAGCACAAAAATGGAACCTGAACTTAAAAAAACAAACACTAAATTATACTCCTTATAACAAGCACCTTTTCACCTAATATAAAACACCGTTATTAACATTCAAATTCATGACCCAGTGCAAATATTTCACCAATAAAAACGAATTCAAAATAACGGTCACCAATGAAAAGACTTGTAAAATGAATTCGAAATAACGGTCACCAATAAAAACACTTGTAAAATGAATTCGAAATAACGAATGCAAATATCCTCACCTCTGCATTTGCTAACACGTTGTTAACCAGTGACATGTAAGCTCTCATGTCCGCCTTCTGCGTGGTGTCCAGACCCTCTGTCAAGGTGACTCCCTGGAGAAGAATTAAAAAGGGGAAAAAGTGAGAGAAAATGCAATTAATTCCTTTATAAATTATCGGTGATATAGACTATGTCCGAAATATTTACTTTTTTCAGTATTCCAACTTATTCGGAAACTCATTGCCACGTTTTCCTTTATAACCGTTTTTTTTCTCCTAATCTTATGACACTCTAGCTCCCATGCATGAAATCCCGTATCTTTCACTATCCTATAACATCCCATTCTTCTAACACCCTTTCCTATCATACATGAAACACTTTCCCGATTTCAATAATCCCTATCCCTCAAAAAAAAAAAAAAAAAAAAAAAAAAACTCCCTAACCCTAAAAGAAACACTCGATCCTAAAAAAAAAAATCTAAAAAAAAAAGAAAAAAAAAACACTCGATCCTAAAAACATCTAAAAAAAAAGGAAAAAAAAATCGGTCCTAAAAAACATCTAAAAAAAGAAAAAAAAAAGAAACACTCGATCCTAAAAACATCTTAAAAAAAAAAAAAAAAAAACTCGATCCCCCCAAAAAAATCTAAAAAAAATGGCGGCCATCCCCAACTCCTAAGTTACTCGGCATCGAATATCCTTATCATTCTCTGCAGTTTATGGCCCTAAGAGAGCGAGCGAGTCCTCCTGACTTACCTTGTTGGCGACAAAGGCCACGATTGGGTCGAGCTCAGCCACCACAAAAGCTCCGGCCTTGATGAACGGCACACGACCTGCAACATGATAAAAGGAATTTATGATACGTGATGTATTGGGTAAAGAAAAAAAGAAAAAAGTATGAGGACGGGGGGTAAGGGAGAGAGTGAGAGAGAGGAAAGGAGGAAAAGAGGGAGAGAGAGGAAAAGAGGAAAAGAGGGAGAGAGGAAGAGATAGTGTGCGTGCATTAGTGTAATGAATCAAACAACAGATTCCAGTAACAGTGAATTATTTATAAACATCAACATATTATCTGGCAGAACGCACACTCCATATCCATCTCCACCATCTCAATATTTAAATCTCATAAGTAAAAACAAGCAATAATTATAATAAATAATTTCTCAGCTATTCCATGTTGAGACATATTACCTTTCTATAGAGAAATATATATACCTATATATACCTTTCTATATCTTTCTGTGGAGAGGTAAAAGAAGAAACTATGGTAGCGATAAATCTTTAAAAAATTTAAGATATCTGATATTCTGGATACATTTTATCAATAGTAATCGGTTCTTGTTTATAACGTCATGGAGGTATTAGCTGTTAGAACAGGTAATGTAATAAAACAAAAAATATATATAATGCATTACTATTCTCTAGTTGTCTACAAGAATGTAAAAAAAAAGAACAGCTCCCAAAACAATACCTAATAATACCGCCCCCCCCCCTATATATCTATTTCACCAGACCCATTCCATATCAATTACAATAATCCACATCCTCATCCCTATTATCACACCAACAGCAGGAATCAGCACGGGCATTCTCCTCAATTAATAAAGGGGCATTCTCCTCAATTGATAAAGGGGCATTCTCCTCCATTAATAATGAACTGACAATCCGGCAATAATACGACAGACCACGTGACTCACAAACCTCAAAGCAGCGCCGCCAAGGTTAGGGATAAACCGAGGCCTATATAGATCTATCTTGGAAAGGGGAGGGGGAAGAGGGGAGAGGGGAGAGGAGGGAGGGGGGAAGAGGGGAGAGGAGGGAGGGGGGAAGAGGGGGAGAGGAGGGAGGGGGAAGAGGGGGAGGGGGAAGAGGGGAAAGGAGGGAGGGAGGGGGAAGAGGGGAGAGGAGGGAGGGGGGAAGTGGGGAGAGGAGGGAGGGGGGAAGAGGGGGACAGGAGGGGGGGGGGGAGAGGGGGAGAGGAGGGAGGGGAAGGGAGGGGGAGGGGGAGAAGAGAAAGGGGGAAGAGGGGAGGAGATAACCTGCCATGACAAGGCATGAGTCCGGACCCGGAAGCCTAACTGTTGCCTATCGAGCAGCATGGATATCGTGAAGACAAGCTGCAATGATGGTCATTAACATATAATTATAACACGCAATCGGATGGATGGGGCGGGGGGGGGGAGGGGGGAGGGGAGGGAGTGGAAGGGGTGGGGGTATGTGTGCAGGAGAGGAGAGGAAAGGGAAGGGGGAGGGGGAGAAGATAGTGTGTAGGTGACGGATGGCACAGTCAATTCTGTCCCTGCCCCCTATCTCCTCTCTTTCATCCTCCTCCACCTCAATCTTTTCATGCTCTATTCATTTCTCCATGCCCTAATACTGTTCTCTGTTCTTCTAATATTTCCCCCAATAATCTTTCCTTCCTTTTCCTCCCCTCCTCGATACTCTCAAGTCCTCTCCCTCTCCCTCTCCCCACACCTCTTCTCACTCTTGCTCCCTCTCCCTCTCTTCTCCCCCCACCCTCTTCTCTCCACCCACCCTCTCTCTCCTCTTCCTTTGCCCTCTCCCATCCCTCTCCTTCTCTCTCCCTTTCCTCCAAGACAGAGAACATAACAGATTTACGAGCAGTCTCTATAACGGCATTAAGACACGTGGGCGGCGGGGCGCGAAGACATTGTGGGGAATCTCAGGCAATAAAGAAAACGGGAATCTCAGGCGGCGAAAACAGGGAAAACGAACAGAAAACGACTTCGAGGTATTGTAAAACAAAGGATAACTGAGGAAGAGGAGAACCAGAAGGATAATAAAAAGGGGGAGAGAGAGGGGAAGTAATCGGGAGAAATTGGAAGAGAAAGAAAGAATGATAAATGAAAAGAAAGAAAGGGGAGGATCATTGGGAAAGAATTGGCAGAAAAAACAGGAAGGAACACGAACAAAATGGGAGGGAAATCCGAAAGTAAAAATGGAGAGAAGGAAAATAAGAGAAAATGGAACGAAAACAAGAGGCCGAAAGACAAGGTGGGACAAAGAAAGAGAAGAAATTTTAGTAATAGACAAGAAAATACATACTGAAAAAAAAAATATATATATATATATATACATATATATATATATATACATATATATATATATATGTGTGTGTGTGTGTGTGTGTGTGTGTGTGTGTGTGTGTGTGTGTGTGTGTGTGTATGTAAATATTATATATATATATATAAGAAATAGAGAAAGAGAGAGAAAAGAAAGATGGACAGAGAGAGAGAGAGAGAGAGAGAGAGAGAGAGAGAGAGAGAGAGAGAGAGAGAGAGAGAGAGAGAGAGAGAGAGAGAGAGAGAGAGAGAGAGAGAGAGAGAGAGAGAGAGAGAGAGAGAGAGAGAGAGAGAGAGAGAGAGAGAGAGAGAGAGAGAGAGAGAGAGAGAGAGAGAGAGAAAGAGAGATAGAGCGAGAGAAAGAAAGAAAGAGAGAGAGAGAGTTAGCGAGAGCGAGAAATAAAGAAAGAGAAAGAGAAAGAGAAAGAGAGATAGAGCGAGAGAGAGAAATAAAGAAAGAGAGAGAGAGAGAGAGAGAGTTAGCGCGAGAGAGAAAGAGAAAGAGAGAGAGAGTTACCGAGAGAGAGAAAGAGAATGAGAGAGAGAGTTAGCGAGAGAGAAAAAGAAAGAAAGAGAAAGAGAGATAGAGCGAGAGCGAGAGAGAGAAATAAAGAAAGAGAAAGAGAGAGAGAGAGAGAGAGAGAGAGAGAAGAGAAAGAGAGAGAGAAAGAGAAAGAGAGAAAGAGAGTTAGCGAGAGAGAGAAAGAAAGAAAGAGAAAAAGAGAGAGAGAGAGAAAGAAAGAGAAAGAGATAGAGCGAGAGCGAGAAAGAAAGAGAGAGCGAGAGCACAGAAGTCTTCTCCCCCAGTGCCAGAGTTATAGATGACGTGACGTGGCATTACAGGGAGCCTTACCTATTTATTTATGACGGCCATGCATTCTTCACAGTCATGCATGCATACTCCTTCTCCTCCCCATCTCTCCTACACCTCCCCCCCTCTTCCTACTCCTCCCTTTCCATCTCCCTCTCCTCTCCCTTACACCTCTACCCCCCCCCCCGCTTATCTTTCCCTCATTTATCAAAACGCAATAGATTATTAACCTCTCTTTTTTTGTTCTTTTATTATTCCATATTGTTGATGGATTAAAAGAAAATGATGCAGAAGTAAAAAGAAAAGAAAGAAAGAAAGAGAAAAAAAAATTAAAGCAATAAGGTTTTATTTACTAGAATCCAAACGGAGACAAAATAGGGGAAATTTTGTCTTTATTTCTTTATATGATACGTGAGTGTTTATTTACGCTGAATAAACCTAAATGGGTGAGGTTAAGCTGTTGTTATCTGTTTTTTTTTTTTCTTTTTTACTGTTTTTTTTTTCTACATCATTATCGTCGGGTTTTATTACTATCTTTATCATATTATCTTTTTTTTTTTTTTTTTTTTTTTTTTTCGTCTTATCACCACCTTTCTCAATCATTTTATTCTTTAAAATATTTTCCCCTCTATCCCTATATCAATTTTCTCTATATCCTTTCCAATATTTTTTCCTTCTTATGTTTTACGGAACTTTTCTTGATCTTGTTCGTTTTCAAATAATCTTTCTCTTTCTTTGAAATTTTCAAATAATCTTTCAAGAATCTTTCCTTAGTTATATCTCTTAATTCGTCACTCTTTCTCTTCCTCTTTTTACCATTTCTCTGTCGTAAACACATCTTTCCAATAATATTTCTCTGTCTTTACATTCTCTTCATAACCATCTCTCTCTCTCTCTCTCTCTCTCTCTCTCTCTCTCTCTCTCTCTCTCTCCCTCCCNAGAGAGAGAGAGACAGAGAGAAAAAGAGAGATAGAGAATAAAAAAAAAAAAAAAAAAAAAAAAAAAAAGTGGTTATGATCATTTTAATTTACCAAAATAATTGAGGGCAAGAGATTGAAAAAGACGAAAAGAGAAAATGTCAGAAACAAGGATAGGTAGAAAGAAAAAGAAAATGACAACAGCAGACAGGAGAAACCAAATATCTTGTCTCATAATTCAGACTAGATTTTACAGCTTGGGGAAAAGGGGAAAAGCCTTACAAGAAAAGTGATTCAACAAGTGCAGATTAAAAAAAAAATGATTACCTTAACTTTGGGATGCAAGTTATTATAGTAAAGTTTATCACTCGATGGGGGAAGTATGTCATTTATATTCAGTTACCATTTGAAATTCACTTGAATCATCCGTGAGGGGCTGTTAGATTTTAAGTAAACTTCCCTGGACACAAAAGCAAGCACAACAACATACAAGGATACAAATACACCTTGTAAATAAATAGTATGAATAAAAACTTCAAGGTCAAATCCATGGAATATCCACATACATGCAATATCAAAAATAATGAGTCTCCTTATAAACAGCTAAACATGCAATTTGTGAAACTAATTTACACTCGGATCAAGGCAGGCTGAACTCACCTATTTCCAAAGAAAAACTCGTGGTTATCGAGTCGTTCTGAGAGAGCGTTGCAGCAGTGCTCGACTTCGTTGTACACCTGGGAATATAATGAATAAATGGTGTTACAGACAAGATGATGTTCCCTGTAGCAAATCAACAAGAACTTAAAGCAGGGAACAAAGCCTTGCTACATGTTATTATTATATTATCAATCATTCATCACAGACCATCCATCCATCCAATAATCATCATCATCGATACAATTGAAGTCTCAACCAACTTCCTCCAGCGACTTCTGCTTCCAGCCGAGGACGCGGAGTCGCCGCCAGACCTGGTTGCGCTTCTGGCGGGTCAGCACGTGGTTGATGGGCCACGGGTACACGGACCCGTAGCGGGGCTTCGTCACCTCCTCGAAAGTCACGTGGTCCACCCAAGAGAGATACAGCTGCGGAAAGGATGATTATTATTTATTATTTATTATTTATTTATTTCATTTTTTCTTATGAAGAGTTAAACGAATAGAAAATTAATGAAAGTTTTTCTTATGGGGGGGGGGGGGGGCTCTTTTGAACACGTAACTACTAAGCCGCAAAGAGGAGAAAAGTTCTGATGTTTAATAAACCATTGAATGAATTAATAAACAAACGCAATTTCCTACTCAGCACACGTAATAGTGTAGTCTTCAAATATTTAGACATAATTATTTATAAAAAATATTACTTTAATTCTCACATGCAACAACGCACAAAAATTATCCTTAGAACGCATCATAACATATCACAATTGTTGTAATATTAATCAACCAAGCACAAAAATGGAACCTGAAGTTAAAAACAAGCACTAAATTACACTCTTTATAACATACACTTTTTCACCTAATACAAACCACCGTTGTAATTAACCTTCAAATACATGACCCAGTGCAAATATTATACCAATAAAAATGAATTCGAAATAACGGTCACCAATATAAAGACTTGTAAAATGAATTCGAAATAACGGTCACCAATAAAAAGACGTGGAATTAATTTGAAATAACGGTCACCAATAAAAAGACTTGTAAAACGAATTCGAAATAACGGTCACCCCCCCAAAAAAAAAGATATAAAATGAATTAGAAATACCGAATGCAAATATCCTCACCTCTGCATTTGCTAACACGTTGTTAACCAGTGACATGTAAGCTCTCATGTCAGCCTTCTGCGTGGTGTCCAGACCCTCTGTCAAGGTGACTCCCTGGAGAAGAAAAAAGGGAAAAAGTAAGAAAATGCAATTAATTCCTTTATAAATTATCGGTGATATAGACTATGTCCGAAATATATTTTTTTCAGTATTCCAACTTATTCGAAAACCTATTAACACGTTTTCCTTTATAACTGTTTTTTTCTCCTAATCTTCTATGACACTCTAGCTCCCATGCATGAAGCCCCATATCTTTCACTATCCTATAACATCCCATTCTTCTAACACCCTTTCCTATCCTACATGAAACACTTTCCCCATGTCGATAATCCCTATCCCTCAAAAAAAAAAAAAAAAAAAAAAAAAACTATCCCTAACCCTATAAAAGAAACACTCGATCCTATAAACATCTAAACAAAACAAAAAAAGAAAGAAAAGAAACACTCGATCCTAAAAACATCTCAAAAAAAGAAAGAAAAGAAACACTCGATCCTAAAAACATCTCAAAAAAAGAAAAAAAAGAAACACTCGATCCTAAAAACATCTATAAAAAAAAAACAAAAACAAAAAACACTCGATCCTAAAAACATCTCAAAAAAAAAAAAAAAAGAGATACACGATCCTAAAAAAATCTAAGAAAAAGAAACACTCGATCCTAAAAACATCTCAAAAAAAAAAAAAAAAAAAATGGCGGCCATCCCCATCTCCTAAGTCACTCAGCATCGAATATCCTTATCATTCTCTGCAGTTTATGGCCGTAAGAGAGCGAGCGAGTCCTCCTGACTTACCTTGTTGGCGACAAAGGCCACGATTGGGTCGAGTTCAGCCACCACAAAGGCTCCGGCCTTGATGAACGGCACACGACCTGCAACATGATAAAAGGAATTTATGATACGTGATGTATTGGGTAAAGAAAAAAAGAAAAAAGTATGAGGACGGGGGGTAAGGGGAGGGAGGGAGGGAGGGAGGGAGAGAGGGAGAGAGAGAGAGAGAGAGAGAGAGAGAGAGAGAGAGAGAGAGAGAGAGAGAGAGAGAGAGAGAGAGAGAGAGAGAGAGAGAGAGAGAGAGAGAGAGAGAGAGAGAGAGGAAGAGATAGTGTGCGTGTATTAGTGTAATGAATCAAACAACAGATTCCAGTAACAGTGAATTATTTATAAACATCAACATTAATATCATCTGGCAGAACGCACACTCCACATCCATCTCCACCATCTCAATATTTAAATCTCATAAGTAAAAACAAGCAATAATTATAATAAATAATTTCTCAGCTATTCCATGTTGAGACATATTACCTTTCTAAAGAAAAATATATATACCTATATATACCTTTCTATAGGCCTTATCTGCAGCGTCATTATCTGCAATAATTGCCAAAAACTCGCAATAACTTGCTGCCGTATTTCAGATTCTATTGCCAAAGAGCACCACCCGCCCACGCGTACCAACCTATCCTTTAGGGGCGCCAACACGCATGCGCGAACCATCTCCGAATGGCGAAAATGCCAAATATTTCCTGATTTTTATTTTATGTCGTCTCATTTAATCGTTTAAAGAGTATCTCAATGATGGTTTACAACAAAATTTATGTAACATTGAAGTAAGATTATGATGTATAATATACTGCATATTTCGAGACTCCAGTTCATGCGTGAAAATATAAAACAAATACCACCATATGTAGCCTTGATAAATGGGTGATAAATAATTGTTTGAATCCTTTGGCTTGGATTACATTTACTTTTTAACTCGTAAGAAACTGAATTTACTAAGTGTTTGACATGAAAAACATTTAAACAACAAAAAGTCTATTGGGTGTATTTTTATTTTCATTCTCAGGGCAGACTGGTAATCAGAGGCTATTGAAGTATATAGTCACAATCAGAGTAATGCGTTCGAATTTGTTTAGATTTGATGGGCAAAGGCCTTCTTCAGAGAAAACTGAAGTAAATCAAGTCGGTAACTCATGTAAAACAATAAAATACCTGAGCTAGTATTATTTACTGTGATAACCTATATAATGAAAAATAATAATAATTTTGTGTGTTGTGCGATATCCATTTTAAACAAGACTTCTATAATACAAGCACAATATGCGAGGATAACTTTTGTTGCAATGAAAATATCATGAAAAGTATAGCATACCTAGGTGAATAAGCCTAGAATGAATTTTGCTTTGATTGATGTGTCATGGAATGAATTCTATATTTACACAAATAAGATCTATTTACTGGCTGCTACTCTGCACAACTAGGTTTTTGAAGAAATAAATTTTTTTTCATGCTTAAAGTAACATGATGTTAACATATTCAGAATCACATTCCGATATGAATTACTAAAGCAAAGAAGAAATGTATTTTATGAACTTAAAAGTGTTTTTCATCAGAAGAAGAAGCAAATAACTGTAAAAAAAAATGTTTTTCAAAGGCGCGCCACAGAGGCACGGGTCGCTCTGTGAGCGTGACGGCTGGTTTTGTTCAAGCGGTACGACACTTTCGCCGTCGTACGTCCGGCAGTGCCCATGAAGTGAAATGATTTCAAGAAATTGCCGCTGCAGATAAGGCCTATATCTTTCTGTGGAGAGGTAAAAGAAGAACCTATGGTAGCGATAAATCTTTAAAAAGTAATCTGAAAAATCTATAATTTAAGATATCTGATATTCTGGATACATTTTATCAATAGTAATCGGTTCGTTTGTAACGTCATGGAGGTATTAGCTGTTAGAACAGGTAATGTAATAAAAAAATATATATATATACTGCATTACTATTCTGCATTTGTTCAAAAGAATGTAAGAAAAAAAAAATCTAAAAACAATACCTAATAATACCCCCCCCCCCTATATATCTATTTTACCAGACCCATTCCATTCCATATCAATTACAATAATCCACATCCTCATCCCTATTATCATACCAAGAACAGGAATCAGCACGGGCATTCTCCTCAATTAATAAAGGGGCATTCTCCTCCATTAATAAAGGGGCATTCTCCTCAATTAATAAAGGGGCATTCTCCTCCATTAATAAAGGGGCATTCTCCTCCATTAATAAAGGGGCATTCTCCTCAATTAATAAAGGGGCATTCTCCTCAATTAATAAAGGGGCATTCTCCTCCATTAATAAAGGGGCATTCTCCTCAATTAATAAAGGGGCATTCTCCTCAATTAATAAAGGGGCATTCTCCTCCATTAATAATGAACTGGCAATCCGGCAATAATACGACAGACCACGTGACTCACAAACCTCAAAGCAGCGCCGCCAAGGTTAGGGATAACCCGAGGCCTATATAGATCTATCTTGGAGGGGAGAGGGGGAGAGGAGGGAGAGAGGAGGGAGAGGAGGGGAGGGGGAAAAGGGGAGAGGAG
>BOPN01001186.1:201391-206391 GCA_017312705.2 Penaeus japonicus | reverse complement strand
ACAGGGAGCCTTACCTATTTATTTATGACGGCCATGCATTCTTCATAGTCATGCATGCATACTCCCTCTCCTCCCCATCCCTCCTACACCTCCCCCTCTCTTCCTACTCCTCCTTTTCCATCTCCCCCTCCTCTCCTTCTCACCTCTACCCCCCCCCCTCCTTGCCTTTTCCTCATTTATCAAAACGCAATAGATTATCAACCTGCTCTTTTTTTTTCCTTTTTTTGTTCTTTTATTATTCCAAATTGTTGATCGATTAAATGAAAATGATGCAGAAGTGAAAAGAAAGAAAGAAAGAAAGAAAAAAAAACATTAAAGCAATAAGGTTTTATTTACTAGAATCCAAACGGAGACAAAATAGGGGGAATTTTGTGTTTTTATTTCTTTATATGATACGTGAGTGTTTATTTACGCTGAATAAACCCCTAAATGGCTGAGGTTAAGCTGTTGTTAACTGTTTTTGTTTTTTTTCTCTTTTTTACTGGTTTTATTCTTTCTACATCATTATCGTCGGGTTTTATTACTATCTTTATCATATCATCATTTTTTTCTTAATAATTTTGTTTTTCGTCTGATCACCACCTTTCTCAATCATTTTATTTTTAAAATTATTTTCCTCTCTATCTTTATATCAATTTTATCTATATCCTTTCCAATAAATTTTCCTTTTTACATTTTACGGAAATTATTTTGATCTTGTTCGTTTTCAAATAATCTTTCTCTTTCTTTGTGATTTTCAAATAATCTTTCAAGAATCTTTCCTTAGTTATATCTTTTAATTCGTCACTCTTTCTCTTCCTCTTTACCATTTCTCTGTCGTAAACACATCTTTTCAATAATATTTCTCTGTCTTTACATTCTCTTCATAACCATCTCTCTCTCTAACTCTCTATCTCCTTTAACCCTTCCAGAAAGACATATCTATTCAATAATCCTTCTCCATCTTAACAAACTTTCAAAATAATCTCAGTCCTTCCCAACTGTCACAATCTCTTTCTCTCTCTCTATATATATATATATATATATCTTTTCTCCTCTTTTCTCCTCCTCCTCCTCCTTCCTCTCTCCTTCCTCTCTCCTCCTCCATTCCATTCCCCTACCGACCAGGAACCCTACCAACCCTACCCATCCCCCCAGGCCCGTAAATCATGACCGTTTGTCAATACTCTTCTGAAAAGAAACTCCGGTTACGTTCTCGTTTCTCTCTCCCCCTACATGCGGGGATTTTTTTTTTCATTTTTCTTTTTTATATCCGTCGTCTCACACGCAAACATACTGGCGTGTTGTCTTCTTGGTCACGGTATAAACAATATATGTATTTGAGATAGAGGCTGAACTGGATGGAGTAAGAGTTATGTGAAAGGGAAGGTGTAAAAACGTAAATAAGGTTTGATCGAGAGAAAATGGCGTGTGGAAAAGTATGTCCAGTATATAAATATTTCTTTCTCTCTTCTCTATCTCCTGATATCATCCTTATGAAAATATTGTTTTCTATGAAACAAGGTTTATTCTTTATCTTTGTACATTTATATACACACTACGACCTTACAAGAGAAGATTTACTCTATCTGTGAATCGTGTTACAAGTCAAGTCGTCGAGAAAAATATAGCCTCGAATATCGAAAACATGACACAAATTCAACATTCTTGGACGTTCTCCTTTTTTTTTTCTTTCTTTTTTCTTCTTCTCCCCATACGCACTATGAAGCTGCCAATTGCATAGGCTATAAATCAATAATATATTCCGAGTCTCTGGTCAGGTACTTTCCACTCCTATCCGAGTGGAATTCATCGAGCTTCGAAATGGCAATTCCTTATAATTCAACCGTTTAATTATTCCGGCTCGGTACTTATGGCTGCGGGAGAAATGGCATTAGAATGGGCATTGGCACGGGCGATATGAGTTGGTGAAATAAAAAAAGAAAAATGAGAAGGAAAGAGTGTGTGTGTGTGTGTGTGTGTGTGTGTGTGTGTGTGTGTGTGTGTGTGTGTGTGTGTGTGTGTGTGTGTGTGTGTGTGTGTGTGTGTGTGTGTGCGTATGTGCGTGTGCGTGTGCGTGTGCGTGTGCGTATGTGCATGTGCGTGGAAACTCATATTACAAGTGCGTGTGCTAATCTATCTCACAAACATAACTGATACACTTAATACATCAAATCCAGCACGGCATTCTGCATGATGTCCATTCGACGTAAATATCCCATGGCGACAGGACAGCGTGTCACGTGACAGCAGGAAGGGCCGAGTCTAAAGCAATTTCGAATAATGATAATAAAAATAAAAAAAATCTATGCCATTTCCTGTTCGCAAAACTTTATTTGTTTAATGATTACATATACGTCAAGTTCGATAACACGAAAAAAAAAAATCTCTCTTCAAACAAACTGGTCTCAAAATGTTGGCTTATGATCCATCCAAAACGTGAGAGTTATTGATGTAAGGGAGAGATAAAAGAGAAGAGAAGAGAAGAGACTGTGAGAGGAAGAGAGAATGAGAGAGAGAGAGATGAGAGACGAGAGAAAGAGAGATACTACAGAAAGAAAGAGAGACAGAGAAAAAAAAGAGAGAAGAGAGAGACATAGACAGATGAGATGACAGGAATAATTCACAAGTCCTTACACGTGTAAAATCCCAATCTCCCCCCACCCTCCCTCCCTCCCTCCCTAGCAATATTGACTCCAAATTCAGCAAAGTTTATTATTCAAAACAAAAGCCAACACGCCGTCCCCATGCGAAAATCTATAAGTGAGAGGAAGATAGACAGACACGGAGAGATGAGGAGAAAAAGAGAAAGAGTTAGAGATCAGGAAAGAAAGAGAGAGAGAGTGAATAGAAAAAAGAAAGAGATTAAGAAACGGGAAGAAAGAGAGAACGAGAGAGAAATAGAAGAAAGAGAGAGAGAGAGAGAGAGAGAGAGAGAGAGAGAGAGAGAGAGAGAAAGAGAGAGAGTGAGAAAGAGAGAGAGAGAGAACAAGAACGAGACGGAGAACAAGAACGAGGCAGAGAGAGTAAGAACATGACGTGACTAAGGGCTCCTGTGCAAGAGGCGGAAGTGGCGTTCCAATATTCACACCCCGGATGGACCACAGGAACAGTGGGAATGGAACAATCTGGAATGGGACGACAGATGTGAATGGAATGGAGCGACCAGTGGGAATGGAACAATCTGGAATGGGACGACAGATGTGAATGGAATGGAGCGACCAGTGGGAATGGAACAATCTGGAATGGGACGACCAGTGAGAATGGAAGTTTGGAATGGGACGACCAGTGGGAATGAAACAAACCGGAATGGAACGACCAGTGGGAATGAAACAGACTGGAATGGAACGACCAGTGGGAATGAAACAAACCGGAATGGAACCAGTGGGAATGAAACAGACTGGAATGGAACGACCAGTGGGAATGAAACAAACCGGAATGGAACGACCAGTGGGAATGAAACAAACCGGAATGGAACGACCAGTGGGAATGAAACAGACCGGAATGGAACGACCAGTGGGAATGAAACAAACCGGAATGGAACGACCAGGGGGAATGAAACAAACCAGAGTGGGAGAACTACTAGGAATGGAGCAGTCTGAGCTAAGGCGACCAATGGAGGTGCAGCGAAGATAAACGCAAATGAAAGAGTAAACAAAGAAAACAAATAATAGAACAACCAACGTAAAAGATGAAATAAAAATTAGAGTAAACAAAGAATAAAAGCAAATCAAGATATTTCGATAAGAATAGTAAGGTAAAAAAAAATAAAGAAAACATGAACAAAGAAGAATAAGGTTAAAAAATAAACAAAAAACTAAGAAAAAAATAATTAATACACAAAGGGAAGAAACGTAAGTAATATGGTAAACAAAGAAAACGAATCAAAAGCTAAACAAAGAAAAATGAAGGAAACAAAAACAAAAAGATAATCAAAACAATGTAAACAAAGAAAAAAGAAAAACAAACCATCGTAACATAATAACATAAAACAAATAAATAACCAACAAAACCTAATAATAATAACAACAAAAAACACAAAAACAAAATTAACAACATCCAAAAACCTACATCAAAACAGATACACGAAGAAACACGAGACCAAAACACACACACAAGAAAGAGCCAAAGTGACCCCTCATAAATAACTCATTCTCCGTAAGTCTCTATGAGTTGTGAGTCTCAACAAAACATCCGATGGCGCCCCGAAAGTCCGATGTCAAGGCGAAGTCACCCGGAAAGTGCACAGAGACATCTCGAAGGCGTGAAATCACCCATAAAAGTGTCCAGAGACAAAGGTTTTTTGACTCGGGACTTGCTGGCCTTAAGCCGATTTTTATTTGCTTACACTTTTATATCAACCTATCCTCGATTTTTTCTATTTATTCTAGCATCGTCTCTCATATCCTAAATTTTAATAATACCTTAATTTCAATATACCTTCTTCGTTTTTCTTTCTTAATTAATATTTCCTTTCTTTATTTCATCATCATCTTTCTCTACTTCACCTTCTTTCTTCCCACCATTTCCTTTCGCCATATTTACAAAAGAAAAGAGAAAAAAGGAAAGGATAAAAAGAACATATCCTACACCATCATTCATAAATCGAACCGAGATGAAACCTCACCAGTTGCCGTAACAAAACAGGACCTCACACACACAGACACACACACACACACACACACACACACACACACACACACACACACACACAAACAAACACACACACAGACACACAAACACACACAAAAAAAAATCTTACACTCGCATTACAGAAATTGCGAGAGTAATGGAGGACAATAAGAAAGTTCATTTATATGCAACATACATAATAAAATCGTCATAAATGAAAAAAAAATATATGATAAGAGGATTATTAACCATGACCAATATGCGCGCGGGAAGTGTTACTCTAACGCCGGCGGCTATTCAGCATTAATGTACAAACAGCTGATGAGTCGATATTGCGTGGAGTCGTGTACGTGTGTCCTTGGCCGACACGGACATCATCGCTTTTTCTA
>BOPN01001186.1:186391-196391 GCA_017312705.2 Penaeus japonicus | reverse complement strand
CTAATCCAATCTAACCTAATATTATCTTATCTAGTCTAATCTAACCTAATCTAACCCAACCTAACCTAATCGAGGCTTTGGCGAATACAACAAAAGTCACAACAAATGGAACTTTGAAAACAAAAACAATAATAAGAAAGAATGGACATGAGAAGGAGTGAGTCAAACCATAAAAACGCAGAAATTAAGACAAACACATCATCAAATAAAAAACAGGGAACTAACAAAGATAAATATAGATAAATAAAAAACGAGAAAAAAAACGCGAAAAATAAACAAGAACAACAAGTAATCGTGTAGTAAAAAAAAAAGACATATAACCTTACAAGAAAAAAAATCAACCAAACAAAAGCGAAACAAAACGAAAAATAATCCACAAAATCCAGAATTACAAGTAAAACAAAGAAACAACAAAAACAACAACAAAACAAAGAAACAAAGGTCAAGACGAGCTCTTGGTCAGCCCACTCTGCCTTGTAAAGAGCGCTATTCTGGGCCATTGCGGGCTCACCTCTCTTCTCTTACCTGGTTGAGTACCTTTCTCTCCCTTTCTTTGCTCTCTCGCTCACTCCCTTTCTCTCTTTCTTTTTTTTTTTTTTTTCTCTTACCCTTCTTCTCTCTCTCTTTCTCTCTCCTTCTCTCCTTCTCTCTCTCTCTCTCTCTCTCTCTCTCTCTCTCTCTCTCTCTCTCTCTCTCTCTCTCTCTCTCTCTCTCTCTCTCTCTCTCTCTCTCTCTCTCTCTCTCTCTCTCTCTCTCTCTCTCTCTCTCTCTCTCTCTCTCCCTCTCTCTCCCTCCCTCTCTCTCTCTCTCTCTCTCTCTCTCTCTCTCTCTCTCTCTCTCTCTCTCTCTCTCTCTCTCTCTCTCTCTCTCTCTCTCTCTCTCTCTCTCTCTCTCTCTCTCTCTCTCTCTCTCTCTCTCTCTCTCTCTCTCTCTCTCTCTCTCTCTCTCTCTCTCTCTCTCTCTCTCTCTCTCTCTCTCTCTCTCTCTCTCTCTCTCCCTCCCCCTCCCTCCCTCTCTCTCTCTCTCTCTCTCTCTCTCTCTCTCTCTCTCTCTCTCTCTCTCTCTCTCTCTCTCTCTCTCTCTCTCTCTCTCGCTCTCTCTCTCTCTCGCTCTCTCTCTCTCTCTCTCTCTCTCTCTCTCTCTCTCTCTCTCTCTCTCTCTCTCTCTCTCTCTCTCTCTCTCTCTCTCTCTCTCTCTCTCTCTCTCTCCCTCCATCTCTCCCTCCAATAACAACAATACAAACACACGAACACACATAAACACACATCCACCCGAACAAACGAACTAACATTCACACACACACACAACCCACCTCCCTCGCTCCTCTCAAAGTAAACAATTAAAAAAAAAAATCCCCCCTCCCCCCCCAAATCCCCCCCCCCAATAAACGAAGACAACAAGACGACCCCCCCAACACTATTATTTCGAATCACTCACGAGAAAAGCCCTTAAGAGACGCGTGATGATGCTGCAGGTTGCAACCATTTGCAAGAGATATACATTGCGGATTTGAATAAGGAGAGGGAGGTTGCAGATTACAGCCATTTGCAAGGGGAATATTGTGTAGATTGCAGCAATTCGCAAGAGGAAGATAATATTGCAATAAAAAAAATATGATGTTGAAGATTGTAGCCATTTGCAAGAGGAATATTATGTTGATTGCAGCAATTCGCAAGAGGAAGATAATATTGCAATAAAAAAATATGATGTTGAAGATTGTAGCCATTTGTAAGGGGGATATTATGTAGATTGCAGCAATTCGCAAGAGGAAGATAATATTGCAATAGAAAATGTGATGTTGAAGATTGCAGCCATTTGCAAGGGGAATATTATGTAGATTGTGCAGTAATTCGCAAGAGGAAGATTATATTGCAATGGAAAATATATGATGTTGAAGATTGTAGCCATTTGTAAGGGAAATATTATGTAGATTGTGCAGCAATTCGCAAGAGGGAGATAATATTGCAATAGAAAATATGATGTTGAAGATTGTAGTAATTTGCAAGGGGATATTGTGTAGATTGCAGCAATTCGCAAGAGGAAGATAATATTGCAATAGAAAAAATGTGATGTTGAAGATTGCAGCCATTTGCAACGGGGGAATATTGTGCAGATTGTGCAGTAATTCGCAAGAGGAAGATAATATTGCAATAAATAAAATATGATTTTGAAGATTGTAGCCACTTGTAAGAGGAATATTGTGTATATTGCAGCAATTCGCAAGAGGAAGATAATATTGCAATAGAAATTATGTTGATGTTGAAGATTGTAGCCATTTGCAAGGGGAATATTATGTATATTGCAGTAATTTGCAAGACGATGATGTTGCACATTGCATTCATTTGCAAGAGGAATATTATATAGATTTAAACAATTTCCAAAAGGACGATGATGTTGCACATTGCAGGCATTAGCGTGATGGTGCATTCTCTTTTCGGATCTCCATTAAGAATATTAAAACAGTCAAGGTTATTAAATCCTATTTGATTACGAAAATTAAATCCTATTTCTCATCAAAATAATTACATCCTATCTCTAATTACATGTGTAATAATCAAAACACAGTTTCTCGAAGGATGACAATAACATCAGCAATTAAAAAATAATAATAATAACGATAATAAAAACACAATTAATGTTTTCCTCTCCTCCCCCTCCCCCCTCCCCCTACCCCCCACCCACCCCATGAGTAGCTAATCATTGATTTTGTGGCGATTGCGTGATATGCTTCCTCCCCCCCCCCCCACTCCCCCTCCTCATAATTTTCCTTTATCTTTGTGTTTATTTGAGAAGGAATTAAAAGTGAGGGGTGGCGGGTAGGGGGAGCGGGGGGGAGGTACAAGGGCAAGAAGGAGAAAGGGGGATGAGGGGAGGGGAGAGAGAGAGGAAGAGGATGGAGTGGGGGGGGGGGGGAGTTAAAGGAGGAGGTAGGAGGAGAGGTGCAGGAGGAGGGAAAGAGGAGGCTAAGGAGGAAAGAAGGGGAGGGGGGGGGGTAATATGATGGCAGCATAAAAGGCAAGAGGATTATATATGTATGTATTTCTTATCATCTATTCGCGAGGTTTATGCATAAAAAATAGTAAATAAATATCTCTTTCTGTGTAACTACTCATCTAGGTATTTTACTAACACACCCTTAGATCGCTCCTAAGTAATACATCAGCACTATGGCATAAAAAGAAACAAAGAAAGAAAGAAATGATAAGAGAAACAAATTAAATACCAAGAGAAATCTCTCTCTCTCTCTCTCTCTCTCTCTCTCTCTCTCTCTCTCTCTCTCTCTCTCTCTCTCTCTCTCTCTCTCTCTCTCTCTCTCTCTCACACACAAATAAACACACACACACACACACACACTCACATACACACACAAACACACACACACGCATACAAACATCTTTACCTAACCCTAACACACAAACACTCGTAAACATACATCCTAATACACAATTCCCATTTTTACGATGTCATTCCCCAAGTGTATGGGGTCACTACGTTATTTTACACGGTGCGTCTGGTCTCACTGAGGATTTTGCAGCCGGGTGACCCTCCCTCCCTCCCTCCCTCCCTCCCTCCCTCCCTCCCTCCCTCCCTCCCTCCCTCCCTCCCTCCCTCCCTCCCTCCCTCCCTCCCTCCCTCCCTCCCTCCCTCCCTCCCTCACTTTCATCCGACCCTACCTCCCCTTCCAGCCCTCCTTCCCTCCAACCTCCCTCTCCCTCTCCCTCTCCCTCTCCCTCTCCCTCTCCCTCTCCCTCCCTCCCTCCCTCCCTCTCTCCCTCCCTCCCTCCCTCCCTCCCTCCCTTCCTTCCCTCCCACCCTCCCTCCCTTCCTTCCTTCCTCCCTTCCTTCCGACCCTCCCTCCCTTCTGACCCTCCCCCCTCTTCGCTTCTCCGGTGCTCAGCTGGTCGGTATGCCTAACGGGGGACTGCTGTTTGATGTAAACACATACATACGTGCATTAGATAGACTGGTATATACATACATACATACAAGAATAAAAATATAAATACATACGCACCTACCTAAATCAATGTAGACAGACCTCCACAAATACACACAGACAAAGACACAGACACATACATAAATACAAATATACCTAAATACCCTCACAGAATAAGCTTGCCCGGAAAGGAACCAATAACTCGAAACGGAAAAACAAAAAAAAAACTATACCCCAGTGTTACCAGTATTAAAACTGCTAAAAACGAATTTTCTGAGCACACTTCGGGCGCGGTCGTTTTCAAACACACTTCTCGGGGAAATTCGGCAGTTCCCTCGAGGGGAGACGACAGCCGTGTAAACTTGCGTGCATGCAGCTTCCTCTAACCGAGATGTTTTAACTCCAGCGAAAAAAATAATAATAAAATGCGACTTTCGTTTGATTTTACATTTAGGAATGAGCTGTGGACTTGGGGGGGGGGGGGTAAAGAGAAATCGAAACGTCAAGTCATTGGTGTGTGTGTGTGTGTGTGTGTGTGTGTGTGTGTGTGTGTGTGTGTGTGTGTGTGTGTGTGTGTGTGTGTGTGTGTAGAGAGAGAGAGAGAGAGAGAGAGAGAGAGAGAGAGAGAGAGAGAGAGAGAGAGAGAGAGAGAGAGAGAGAGAGAGAGAGAGAGAGAGAGAGAGAGAGAGAGAGAGAGCGAGAGAGAAAGAGAGAGAGAAAGAGAATGAGAGAAAGAGAGAAAGAGAGAAAGAGAGAGAGAGAGAGAGAAAGAGAAAGAGAAAGAGAGAAAGAAAAAGAGAGAAAGAAAGAAAGAAAGAAAGAAAGAAAGAGAGAAAGAGAGAGAGATAGATAGAGAGAGACAGCGATAAAAGTGGGTTTAGAAAAAGAGAAAGAAAGAGAACAACAGAGACCCTAATAGCCCCGTATCTCTCCGTATCGCCTCTTGCATGATGAATACCGCCGGGCCATGCACGTCCTGCCGGGGTCGTGCATGATATCAGGGTAAAAGGGGAAGGGTTCAGTGAGGGAAGAGAAGGAAGGGGAGGAGAGGGGAGGTGAGGGGAGGGGAGGGAAGGGGGGGGAGGGGAGGGGGGGGGGGAGGGGAGAGGTAGAGGAGAGGGAAGTGAAGAGAGAGGAGGTGTGTAAGGAAAGGAAGAGGGGGAGGTGGGGGCGAGGGGAGGGGAGGGGAGGGGAGGGGAGGGGAAGGGAGGAGAGGGAAGAGGTAGAGGAGAGGGGGAAGTGAAGAGAGAGGAGGTGTGTAAGGAAAGGAAGAGGGGGAGGTGGGGGCGAGGGGAGGGGAGGGGAGGGGAGGGGAGGGGAGAGGTAGAGGAGAGGGAAGTGAAGAGGGAGGAGGTGGGTAGGGAAAGGAAGAGGGGGAGGTGGGGGGGAAGGGAAGAGAGGAGAGGGAAGGGAATAGAAGAGGAAGACGGGGAGGACGAAAGGGAAGAAAAGGGAAGTGGAAGAGAAAAGGGGAGGAGATAAAGGACAGGGGACAGAAGAAGGGAAAAGCGGAGAATGGAGATAGGTGGAGAGAAGACACGAAGAGGGAAGAGAGGAGGAGCAAGGGAAGGAAGCGAAAGGAGGGGAGAAAACAGAGAGAAGGAAGAAAAGGTGGAGAAGAGACAGACTGGGGGGGGGGGGGGGGGAAAGGGGCGGAATTGACAGAAAAGGTTTAGTAGGAGAGAATAGGGAAGAAGGATGAGGGGAGAATGAGGAAGGGAGAAGGGGAGAACAGAGAAGCCAGAGAAGAAAGAGGGGAGAGAGAGGGGGCTGGTGAAGAGCGAGAGGGGAGAGGAAAGCTAAAGAAGCCGGATAAAGGAACAACGCGAGGAGAGAGAGAGAGAGAGAGAGAGAGAGAGAGAGAGAGAGAGAGAGAGAGAGAGAGAGAGAGAGACAGAGAGAGAGAGAGAGAGACAGAGAGAGAAAGAGAGACAGACAGAGAGAAAGAGAGACAGACAGAGAGAAAGAGAGACAGACAGAGAGAAAGAGAGACAGACAGAGAGAAAGAGAGACAGACAGAGAGAAAGAGAGACAGACAGAGAGAAAGAGAGACAGACAGAGAGAAAGAGAGAAGGGAGAGAGAAATAGGAAAATGGGGGAGAGACGAATAGAGAGAACGGGGACGGAGGAGAAGGAGGAGGAGGAAGGGATAAGGTCATATAAAGCCTGTAAAACAGAGAGACTAAGAGCCTCTTATATTATTGAAAGACTATTTTGGACTATTATGCGAAGTGGGCCACGCATGTCTTCGAAGGGACTTTGGCATTCAGAATCTCTTGCTTTATCTATCGCTACCTTGGTGTATCCTCTGTTCTCAAGCCTGTTTTTGCCCCCAATGTGTGTTTTTTCTTTTTCTTTCTTTCTCTCTATCTGTCTGCCATCTTTCTTTTTCTTTTTTCTTTTTCTTCTGCTGTTATTTTTCACATTTTTTTCTCTCTTGCTTTTTGTCCCTCCTCATCTTTTTCTTCTTTCTCCGTCCTTCCTTCCTCTTTCTTTCTTTCTTTCTTTCTTCCCTACCACTACCCCCTAATCTCTTTCTCTTCCCCTCCTTTCTCATCACCTTCCGTTCCTTCCCCTTCCCCCTTCCCCTCCTTCCCCCTTCCCCCCCTCCTTTTTCCCATCCCCCTCCCCATTCCCTTCCCCTCCCCTTTCCTCCCCCTCCCTATTCCCCTCCCCCTTCCCCTCCTCCCCCTCCCACCCCCCCTCCAAAGCAAATCCAGTCAGCCGCATGCTATGCTAACCCGCGTTGCCCTCTTGCCAAAAGAGAGAGGCCTCCCGCAGAGCCTGTTGTGTATGATGGCACTCTCACTGAATTAGTTGCTAGCACACGCCCCATTCCTTCTTCTTCTTCTTCTTCTTCTTCTTCCTCTTCTTCCTCCTCCTCTTCTTCCTCCTCCTCTTCCTCTTCCTCTTCCTCCTCCTCTTCCTCTTCCTCTTCCTTCTTTTTCCTCTTCCTCTTCTTCTTCTTCCTCCTCCTCCTCGTTCCATCTCTTCCTTTTCCTGTTCCCCTCTTCCTTCTCCTCTGTATTCTCTCCTCTTCCTTCTCTCCTTCCTTCCTCCCTCCTTTCCCTTCTCCTCTTCATCCACCCCCCTCTTCTCCTCTCCCCCCTCTTCCCTTCCATAGTACTCAGACTTAAGTACTCCATGACTCTCTGTGTCATTTCCACGAGTCGGGGTCGAAATACCCTCTCTGACACATCTGACACATTGTGAAAGGGGGGGGGGACGTTGCTTCCGGTGTCAAGTGTCAAGTGTTCTTTATACTGAAGGTTATAGGGGGATGGTTGGGAGGGGGGGGGAGATAAAAAAAGGAGATAAAGGAGAAAAAAAATGATCATCGATGATTTATAATGTTACTGATGATTTTGATTTTGATGATGATGATGATGATGATGATGATGATGATGATGAAGATGATGATGATGATGATGATGAAGATGACGATGATGATGATGATGGTGATGATGATGGTGATGACGATGATGATGAAGATGACGATGACGATGATGACGTCTGCCACAAAAGAGACTTCCCATCCAAACTCACATCATTACCAAAGAGAGAGATTTCCGAAGTACTGATAAAACACCGCGGGTTGAGGCGCGACGTTGGAAATGCCCTTCGCGGTTGCAATTAACGAGCGAGGGAAAGAGAGAGAGAAAAAAAAGAGCAGATTCCATTTCAATTTTTGATTGAGAGAGAGGAAAAAAATATAAGAGGCGATGTACAGTGTCTTATATTAAATTACGTCTGACAGACACATATAACATACATATCAAAGCTCATTGAAACACACACACACACACACACACACACACACACACACACACACACACACACACACACACACACACACACACACTCACACAGTCTGTCTACTGCAGCAGAGTTCTTCAAAGTAGGGTTCGCGCTAGTGGTTAGGGACTCACTGCATTATTTAAAAAATAATAATAATAAAAATAAAAATAAATATATGAAATAAAGAACAGATAAAATACCTCAGAAATTATTGATAAGGTATATTAAAAAAGACGTTTTTCGTACTAGGTATCATGCATACACTGGCCAATAATGAAAAAAAAAATGCTGAACCCTCCTCTATTTGTATCTATAATCACTCATTCACACATTCCAACCACCCAACAAACACCAAACCAAAATCTACCCAACCAATCCCAACTAGAATGAAAAAGACAAACGCAAACAAAATAGAACAACCGGGAAAACGAACGCAAAGAAAAAAAAACAACGAAAAACGAAAAAAAACGAAGAGATAAATACTCACTCCTGCCGTATTCCCGCCATTATGACACGAGTGGACTTGAGGACGAGAAGGAGAGAAATTTGGGTCAAGGTTTTGGGAACAGGGAGGAGGTGGAGGAGGTGGAGGAGGGAAGAGGGGGAGGAAGGAGGGAGGAGGGAGAGGGAGATTGTTGTGGTGGTGGTGGTGGAGGAAGAGGAGGAGGTGGAAGAGGAGGAGGTGGAGGAGGTGGAGGAAGAGGAGGAGGTGGAGGAGGAGGAGGAGAGGGAGGAGGAGGGGAGAGGAGGAGGAGGAGGAGGAGGAAAAGGAGGAGGAGGAGGAGGAGGAAAAGGAGGAGGAAGGGGAGGAAAAGGAGGAGGAGGAGGAGAAGGAGGAGGAAAGGGAGGAAAAGGAGAAGGAAGAGGGGGAGGAAAAGGAGGAGGAGGGGGAGGAAAGAGGGAGAGGGATGGGGGGGAGGAGGAGGAGGAGGAAAAGGAGGAGGATGGGGAGTGGATGGACAAAAGAAGGGAGGGAGGCGGAGGAGAAAAAGGAGGGGGGGAGGAGGCGGAAGAGGCGGAAGAGGAGGAAGAGGAGGGAGAGGAGGAGGAGGAGGAGGAGGAGGAGGAGGAGGAGGAGGAGGAGGAGGAGGAGGAGGAGGGGAAGAGCAAGAGGAGGAGGAGGAGGAGAGAAGTAGGAGGAGGAGAAGGAAGAGGAAAAGGAAAAACAGGAGGAGATGGAGAAAACGAAGAAAGACAAAACGAAGAACGAGAAGAAAAAAAGAAAGAGAGGAAACAAAGAGGAAGGAAGAACGGAAGAAAACGAAAGAGAAAGAGAAGAAGGAAAAGAAGAAAAAATATACCAAAGTCACTGAGCTATAATATCAGCACCAGACACAAATACACACACTACACGTATTAACATACCCCAGCTATAAAAATAATAATAACAATAATAATAATAATAATAATAATAATAATAATAATAATAATAATAATAAAATAAAAAAATAAAAATCCACCTTCACTCGGAAATAAGAACAAAAATAGAAAGAAAAAAAATAAAACTTGATAGATGAATAAAACTTAAAACCTAAAATAATGTTTAAAAATGTAAAAAAAAAAAAAAAAAGAATAAACCTGAGGGTTAGTATTTGGGTCAAGGTTATTTTGAGTACAGGGAGGACGAAGGAGACGAGTAGGGAGAAGGAGAGGGAGAGGGAGAGGGAGAGGGAGAGGGAGAGGGAGAGGGAGAGGGAGAGAGAGGGAGAGGGAGAGGGAGAGAGAGAGAGACAGAGACAGAGAGAGAAAATAGAAAAATAGAAAAATAGAAAGAAAAATAGAAAGAAAGAGTAAAAGAGAAAAAGAGAAACAGAGAAAGATGAAAGAAAGAAAAAAAAAATGGTGGAAATGATTATAACGATAACAAGAACCATTACCATATGACAACAACTACAAAGGTAAAAATGAAAATAACAAACAAACAGGCTATTCCAGACGAAAAACAAACAAACAAACAAACAAAAACAAAACCATCCTATCTAAGCCTTCATATCCTCCCTCCCCGATCACTGCGTATTAATTTCAGGCTTGAGATTAATCTTAATTTTAGCCTGAAGTTTAGTGTTCTCAGTTCCATATTTCAGTCTCGTACTGTTTCTTTTTTTTTAATCAGTCTCAGTTTCTTCCTCAGTCACGTTTTCAGTCAGTCCTTTTTGTCAGTCACAGATTCAGTCGATAATTTCACAGTCACAAGTCTCAATTTCAGCCACAGTCTCCGTCTCAGTCTCAGAAACAATTTCACAGTCACAAGTCTCAATTTCAGCC
>BOPN01001186.1:178891-181391 GCA_017312705.2 Penaeus japonicus | reverse complement strand
GGAGAGGGAGAGGAAGAAAAGGAGGGAGGGAATGGGAGAGGGAGGAAGGGGAAGAGGGAGAGGGAGGGGGAGAGCGAGGGCGAGGGCGAGGGAGGAAGAGGGGAAGGGAGGAAGGAAGGCCGAAGGAGGAAGAGGGGAAGGGAGGGAGGAAAGAAGGGAGGGAGGAAGGGAAAGTAAGAAAATAATAATAATAAAAAAAATCTATATCAATCTCACTGATTAAAAAATAAATAAAACAAAAGAACATACCGACCTAAAAAAAGGGGGGGGGCAGCAGCAAGACACAGCAACACACGAGTGAAAAGCATTCAGGAACGCTAAGCCCAGAGAAATCCAGCCTCGAGCCGGCCAGGAGATCAAGAGAAGCAGACTCCGGGTCGAGGAAGAGGGATGGAAAACGTGATAAAGGGAGGGGGAGGAGAGACCCAGAAGACCGCAGGAATCGAGGTCACAGAAGGAGGAAGAGGAAGAGGAAGAGGAGGGAAGGAGGGGAGGGAAGGAGGGGAGGGAAGAATGGGGCAGAGGTCACGAAGAAAGGAAAGAGGGTAGGTCACTAAGCAAGGATGGAAGGAAGGAAGGAGGTCAGAGGTCAGAGAGAGAGAAATTGTATGTATGTGTGTGTCTATATGTGTGTGTCTATTTGTGTGTGTGTGTGTGTGTGTGTGTGTGTGTGTGTGTGTGTGTGTGTGTGTGTGTGTGTGTGTGTGTGTGTGTGTGTGTGTGAGAGAGAGAGAGAGAGAGAGAGAGAAGAGAAAGGGAAGAGAAAGGAAAGAAAGAAGAAAGAAGAAGAAAGAAAGGAAGAGAGAGAGAGAGAGAGAGAGAGAGAGAGAGTGTGTGAGAGAGAGAGAGAGAGTGAGAGAGAGAGAGAGAGAGAGAGAGAGAGAGAGAGAGAGAGAGAGAGAGAGAGAGAGATGGAGAGAGAGGGGGGAAGGAGAGGAGGAGAAGAGGAGAGGGGTAGATTATGCTTTGCCGTATAATTTAATGCTATAATGCAAACATTCAGTCTTGACCTGACATTCCCTGCTTCCTGTGTCCGCTTCCGTCTTTATCTACAGCTGGCTCTGGCAGTTGTGTTTGCTAGGGGAAGCCCTGTGGCATAGAAAGCAGCCCAAGAGGCATACATAAGCAAGGACAGGCAGAGAAAGAACTCAGAGAGAAAGGGACACATACAGAGAGAAGAAATACAGACAGAGAGAAGGGACACAGACAGAGAGAAATAATACAGACAGAGAGAAGGGACACAGGCAGAGACAAGAGCAGGTGTATTAACAGGCCATCAATAAAGAACGTGACAGGTGAACGTCTGTGTTTCCCACCGGGTTACAATGGGTGAAGCTAGTGGGTTTCAGAGGGGGTAAGAGGGAGAGAGGGAAGAAGGGAAAGACAGAAAGAGAGAGGAGAGGAGAGAAGAGAGAGGAAAAGAGATAGATGAGAGAAGAAAAAAAGAGAACATAGAGAGAAAGTAAAAAAAAATAATAAAAAAATCCAAAGAATCGACAAAACAACAAAGAAAAAGGTAAAAAAAAACTGATGTTATAAAATTGACCAAAGGACAAAGAGACAGAGACACGAGACACAGCATGCCAAACAAAGCCCCAGTCGGGGGAAAATCCCCCCCCCCCCAAATAACTAGCAATAGAATGCGAAACATGATAGAAGGGAGGGAAGAGAAAAGAGGGGAAAGGGGAATGAAAAGGAAAAAAAAGAGAGAAAGAGAGGGAGAGCGAGGAGAGGAAGGAGGAAGGGAGAGAGAGACAGAGAGAGAGAGACAGACAGAGACAGAGAGAGAGAGAAAGAGAGAGACAGACAGAGAAAAAAACAAAGAAAGAAACCAAGAAAAATAGAGTAACCGAAATAGATTCAGACACACAAAAAACAGAGACACAAAAACAAAAAACAGAGACAAACAAACAGACAGACAGACAGACAGACATAGACAGACAGAGAAAATGAGGGCCTTTGCATCCTTTGTGTGCGGGGGAAATCGTTACATGCTCCTTCTCTTTTGTGTCTCCTGTTCCGAAGAAGACAAAAGAACAAGAAGCCAAAGAATGGAGACCCTGAGGGTGATTAATCATTGGTGTTCGAATGGCTAAAAAATATGATTTAAATTTTCGTTATCAATAAATGGTCGTCATACTGTTTATCATTGTTGTTGTTTTGTTGTTGGTGTTGTTGTCATTATAATTTTTTTTATCATTATCTTCATTATTATTATTGCTATCATTACTATCGTCAATATTACTATGCTTACTATCATTATCATCATCATCATCGTTATAAATACTACCATTTCAACCTTTTGATCCTTATTAACATCATCAATACCACAACCATCAATGAAACACCTACAAAACAATTAAACAAACAAACAAACAAACAAGACAAACAAAACAAAACAAAAAAGAATTACGTTCGGCGACCAGGTAATTCATGGGCTTTAGGATAGGCTTGGGAAAGGGGGGGGGGGATTTTTCAGGGGAATCCCCAGGAATCCAGT